>JAJDFF020000038.1:0-73173 GCA_021527025.2 Geoglossum cookeanum
AAAAAAAAAAAAAAAAAAAAAAAAAAAAAAAAAAAAAAAAAAAAAAAAAAAAAAAAAAAAAAAAAAAAAAAAAGAGAGTGGTGAGGTGACAAAGTCCCCCCTTCTCATCGTCATCTTTCACATCATCACATCATCCAAACCGTCCACGCCACTCCTGCGCCGAAAAGCCACCAACCAAAGTGCTCCCCAGCCAATCTCGAAGCCCCGCCGGTCTCGTCCTTGTTTAGCGTCCCATTTAGCACCAGCGTCTCTGTGCCGTTTACGTCTGACACCTGGACCAAAGTCTTATTCAATGTCGCCCGATTCCCATTGCCTAGGATGCTTTTGATGTATGCCTGATCGAAATTGTTATCGCACCCACAGTCCCGTTTATCCTGGCACAGGCATAGCGCTGGTAGTGTTTGGTTGATGCCGTCGGGAAATGTAGCGTTGGCAGCAGTGGCATTAAGGAACCGGATTGGTTGTGAGAGTGGGTAGGCGAAGGCACCGAACAGCCAGAGACCGGAGAAGAAGCCAAGGGCTGCGACGGGTAGGAAGTAGGGGGAAATGCCACTAGGGGAGCGTTTGCCGGAGCTAAACGGAGATACGGATCCGCCACCGTAGAAGCGGCCGCCGCCAAAGGTTTTGGATGATGGACTGCCGCCGACATCTTGTCAATTTCGCATATCCCTAGCCTTTTGACTCTGTAAAGAAAAGAGGAGGGGGGGGGAATATCAGGAAAAGCAATCAATTACCTAGTCTTTCCGCTCGTCTTTGAACTACCCGATTTCGAGCTTGAGCCTGATTTCGAGCCCCCCGAACTCCCGCCCTTCGAACCGCCTCCACCTCCCCTCCGCTTCTCCAGTTCGTGGCCTAGGGCAATTACCTCATCGGACCGTGGCTCCGCAATAACTAAATCCTGTTGCACTTGTGCCACGCGCCGGGAGGACAAGTTTGGCTTGGGAAAAGTGAGAGCAGTGATGAAAAGCGAATAGGCGAGCAGTAGCGTGATGATAGATAATAATTTTCTCATGGCTGAAGTGTGTCTCGGGGTAGCGGCTGTTGCAGGCGAGGAACGTTAGGACACACAAAAAAAAAGAAAAAAGGCGCAAGAAGAGAGAGCAAGAGATATATTATGTTGGTAGGGCTGCGCTGTTCCTGGAAGTTCTGCCAAGGGTGATGGCGATGCGTCAGAGGCGGGCGAATCTAATGGTAGGGTGACACGTTACTGCGATCGGCAGAGCGGTTGTTCGGCGGATGGTGATGTACGATGATGTATGATGGACGGTTTCGAGGGGAGGTAGTCTCGGCCAGATATAAAGAGAGAGAGAGAGGGAGCCAACACAGCGGGCTTTGCCCTACACCGCTCTCCCAAACTGCTCTGGAACAAACGAGAAACAGTAGTGGTCGTCAACTTCACTATCGCGCGTTAAGCGGTGGCAGAAAATGTTAATGACTGGGAAAGACTCACCCCCCCAACGACAACGGTAACAATAGCAACAACACACCAGCCAAACCGCAGCAAATTTCAACGGGATTCCCAGCCACCAGACCAGAAAGGCTGTGCCGGACGAGGCTCACAAGCAAAAAAAAAACGGGTTTTATGCGCGCGCGCTGTGTGCAGCCGCAAGCAAACAACAGAGTGACGAGACGCCCAGGGTAAGGCTTTTTCGTATGTGCGCGCGCGCGCGCGTGTGTGTGTGTGCGTGTGTGTTTATTCTTTTCTTTTCTCTTTCTATCTACAGAAAACCCGGGGGGCTGGAGTAATGAGGTGAGGGAGGTGAAACTAAGTGGGTGTGTCTGGAGAGTGGAAGTGTGGAAGAAAGAGAGCGAAGAGCATCTTAGCTTTTGTGGTATTATGTAAGGATGGATAGATTGACGGACGGCTTGTACCTATACATCCCACGTCACAGTAGCAGCTACCTAACCGCATGGCCGACCGACCGGCCGACCGACCGACCTACCGACCTACACATACACTCCTCCTTCCATTCCGCAATCTCCCCAAAAAGAAGAAAGCACAAGGCAGGCACCAAAGGGAAGGGGGGGGAGGGGGGAATATGGGCAAACCGTTCATTTCATCTCCCCTCCCCTTTTTTTCGCCAACCTTACTACCCCACGTGCCAGTCACACACATCACAGCCCTCTTCTTGTCTTGTCTCGTCATTTCGCTCGCTCGACTCGCTCCGTAGTGCCGGAACAAGGCGCACAGCACAAAAAATTCAGGCAAAAACGCGGGGCAGATTCGCGGGCGCATTTCTACGTACGTACATTAAAACCACTCACACACACACACACACACACAACCACACACACACAACCACACACACACAACCACACACACACAACCACACACACACTACATAATGCCAAGGGAAAGAGGATACGAGGGTGGGGTTACATCATTGCGCATTCATTGCGCATTGCGTTACACAATCTGTACACACATACATACGGAATAATATACATACATGTATATCCAGTCACGTGATGATGATGATACATACATACAAAATACTGTGGGTGGAGAGAGAGAGAGAAAGAAAGAGAAAGAGAAAGAGAAAGGAAAGAGTACCGCGGGTTGAAAGAGAGAGAGAGAAAAATACATGAATGGTAATAATCTCTAAGAAACTCAAACTTTTATTATTAGTTTTATTATTATTATTATTATTATTGTCGTTATTATTACTATGATCGTCGTCACCAAAATAAAATAAAATAAAATAAAAAATAAAATAAAAAGTCTACTCTGTACACACTCCCAGAGATGCTAGCCTCTCATTCAACTTCCCATACACCACCTTAAGGTCCTCGTATTGTCTCAAACACTCCCCTTCTGCCTGCCTGATCTCGCTGCCTACATCAATCATTTCGCAAAGCGTCTTTCGCTCAGAGTAATCAAGACTTCGCTGTCCACCACCCTAAGTGAGTACAAATATCAGCGACGCGCGCTGTCTAGAAAACAACTGCTAAGCTTGACACACTTACACTGCCGAGAGCATTGGAAGTAGGTTCCCGTGATACATATGCTATGAATGCTTCCGATCCGGCCACCTCCCTGGTGAGCTCTACCGTCATCAATTGATGTTCATCCAGTTCGCCGAGCAGGTCGTATGCTCTCAGAAAATGTCGACCGGCCAAGGCTCCTTCTCCGAGTTCGATCAGGCATTGAGCACATTGCAGATGGCATCCAAACAGATTCTTTGGATCCGCCTGTCCCTGGAGCAACTTGAATACAACGTCTACGTGCCCGAGCGCCTTTAGCCAATCATTCTTCGAAATGGCAACGGCACACAGCCGCTTGTGGACTTCTATCTGTTCCCGCCAATCGGTCGACTGGGAGGACATTTCCGTTTTAATGGTCTGCATCAATGACTTCTCCGCCGAATTCTTGTCTCCAGCCATGAAGCTCAGATATGCCATGACGGCTTCGCGTCGACTTCGGTTAGCTCTCTCGACGGCATCATCTGCACCCCAGACCTGCGTGCGGAGGAATTCGACAGCGCCGGGCATGCCCAACGTATCCGGGGCCGGCTGCGCGAGAACTTTCTTGGCCAGCGGGCAAAAATTCCTTACTATCTTTCTATCCTTTTCAAGTTGGGTTTCAATAAACTCAGAGAATGGAAGTACCCATATGGATTGTTCGAGGCACATCGCGTATTTTTCACGGATTTCCGGGTCCTTTGAATGAAGTAGTCCATACATCTGGTCCGCGGTGCTGATAATATCCGTGGTGATCTTCACCTCTTTATTATCTATCCGTATCTTCGTAGCGCAGCAATTCCAGTAGTAAAGATTGAGAAAGTGAATACGACCGAAGAAGGCATAGTATGCACTATCAGGCGACGTGTTTGGCTCCATGGCTAGATTGCGTTCAAACAGCCGTTTTGCGGTTAGCGGGCTGTCCCTCCCAGTAAACCTGGCTTCATGATTCAGTAAGCAAAACCACCAGTACTCTATACCGTCGCGTACGGTTTGTCCGCTCTGCTGGTAATTTGTCACCATTTCTAGTGCTCTTCGTAAGAGCCTACCGTTGTCGTAGTCGGGTAGGATACAAAGTAACGATGTCAGTTCAAGCGTGTACACAAGCTTATATTCGCTGAGCTCCGCGGAGTCCGGGAGCTCATCAAGTCTTCGGAGTCGCTGCATCGCTAGTGGTCTAAGTAGCTCCGTCGTTCTCGGATCTAACGTGAAATATTGACAAAGGTTTGATAGTAGCAAATCGCTATTTGATTCGCCAGCTTGCCGTATCTCTTGACCGAGTGGGATGTACAACGAATAGGCGTACGCGGTCACTGTATTGTTGGTACAATAATCGCAATGCCGGGCATTCCCATCCCAGCTAATACGGGTAATTTTGCCTCTCTCTTTAGCATGAAGTATTTCAGTTTCGATATGAGCCGGCCAAAGGAGCGCTCTCGCGTCATTGAAAGCGATGCGTTCGTTATTGGCGAGGTATGATCGTGCATACAGTGTGAAGATTGGACTCACATGATATACCTTATGAGTGCGCCCATCAGCAACCTCCAAAGATGCCTCGGATAATATGCTAGCATTCAGGAGGTCTTCCACCACTTCCGCGAGGTCAGCCTCTTGTTGGGAAAAGTCTGGCTCCTGCAAGTCTATTCCCTTGCTACCGTCTGTAATGGCATCAAGCGCATCCGTAGCTACCCCTTGCGACCTAAGCTCTGCCATTATATCTTGGAGCATCTTCACTCCGTCTCTCCGCGCATGTTTTATTTCATCTACCCAAAAAGGTTCCAAGCAGAGCTTGAGGTCGTAAGGAATGATGTTCCAGAAGTTTGATAGAAGAACAGGGCGAGCATCATATTGGACAACGTTGCATGCTATCTTCACGGTGCTAAGATAGGAATGTCTGGCCAAGACCGGGGCGCCCAAGTCAATCTTGAAGTTTCCGTATAATAGTTGCCGAAAAAGCGCCTCTGGCGTCTTTTCGTTCCTATTTATCCCAAGCTGGGAAAACACCATTTGAATGGCCAAAGGGTTGCACTCTAGCAGAATAAGAATGCGTTCGAGGTAATCCAACTCTTTTCGTGATTTTGTGAGACTGACGTTGCGTGTTTCCCGTCTAGGGTGTTTCGCCATAACGGATTCCGCGAAGCAGACTGCGGCGGCCATGGGGAGTCCGTCGAGGTATTGGCCGTCTCTGATTGGGTCAAGTGGAAGTAGCGAACACTCTTTCCGTCTTGTGCACAAGATGATCGTGCTTTTGCTTTCGCCTTTGGATATACTTCTTATAAAATCGCGCAGCTCAAGCTCGTGCTGAGAAATGTAGGGATTCCAAAAGGCAAGCTTGGTCTCCAAAGCCTCCACAGCGTCGAAGATGAAAAGATACCGGCCTTCCTTTACGAGTTTGCGGACGGCCCTGAGCGTATCCTCCGTGCTAAGCTCGGCACCCAAGTTTAATTGCTTCCGGACCTTGAGGAGGATGTCTGACAGGGAAAAACGGAACTCCGAGAGATCAAAGAAGAAAGCATCCTCGATCCAAGAAGTCACTTTCCACCACCACGCACAGTAGTTTAGGAGTGTTGTCTTACCACAACCCCCTTGCCCGTGGAGTAAAATCACGTTCTGGGCTTCAACTCGCCTCTCCAGTTCAAGCAGTGACGCCGATATCCCGACAACGGTCTCATGAATGCCTTCGGGCTCAATAGCGTGTTTTCCTGTGAGTATTTCCAGCATTTTCCGCACCAATGATCCATTATTGCATGGCGGGAGGGCAAATGGCTCACATCCGTCCAGTCTGTAGATCAGCGGAATGAAGTAGTCTTTCAACAGCAATTCTTGACCGTAAAGTGACCGCCGGATATTGTTGTCGCAGAGTGCAGAGATGGCAAACTTAGCGGCTCTAAAGAAATCGAATCGTTTTACTAGGAGGTGGTAGTAAAGAGCTCCCATGTAGATTTCTACAGCATTGTCGGTGATTTGGTAGCTCATAGCCAGCACATGACTGATACCACACTCGACCAGATTTTCGGCGAAGTTGTTGTGCAAGCCGATACCAGCTATGTTTGCGGACTTACAGGCGTTCACTATGGCTGCCTTGGCACCACTCTTCCGCAGGACGCCCGCCACCTCAGCAGGTGTTTTTGAGACGGGCTTGATCTTATCAGGATGAACTTTACTTCTCCGGCAGAACTCGACAACAGCGCTATAGTAGAAGTTTCAGTTTCAAAGCTGTCCGAGAGGAGGGGGGGGGGGGCGAACGTCTCGAATGCTTGTCCTTGATTCACAATTGCGCCATGCATGTCTAGGTGTACTAGATCGTAGTACTTATAGGGACGTTCATGTAGTAAATGTTGGGAGAACGACTCCCAACTGGGCGGTCTCAGAACATGAAGTTTCACGACGACATCTTCGGCTTGCTTCGAAAGCCTATCAATCAGAGCGACTAAAGGCCGAGAGACATTCTGATAGTCAACGTCCGCTATCCCCCTCGGTCTCGAAACGACTAGCAAGATATTGAAGGTGGGGACGTCCTGCTTCGTTATGCTGGGTTGGGGATCCGGGTATGTGCGGACATCGCAGACAACCCGGTGCACCGTGACTGACCGTAGCTCAAGGGCTTCCGGCCAATGCGAGATATTGGTCACAGCCTCCCAGTGCAATCGCTGGATGCCACTTCCCCTCGCCCCTGCAGGAACCTCGATTTCGACCACTATATGGTGCGCATGATGTGGAAAGACCCTACTTTTCGCAAGCTGCGTGCTGAGCTGCTTTCCATAGGCGTCGATCTTGACCGAAGCTTGAGCGGCCTTGGAGAGCTCGAAAGGCTCTAAAGTCACGTGTGACTCCAAGTACCATTGCAGCTCGATCTCATCGCTAGGGGTGAAAGGATTTCGTATATCGACGTGCACAGTTTTCCCGTCACACGAAATTGTTGCCGCAATCGCTGCGTCTGTGGAGAGGGGCAGAGTGCTATTGCCTAGTGAGCCAAGTTTGACATCTCTGATCCTTATAGTGGCCATCCTGGGTGCTATGGATTATGTCGAAGCTCCCTTGGCGAACAGGCATAAGAGGTTGGTGACGCCACCAATTTCTCCGACTCAGCCGCACTTGGCGCTGAGGATATAAGTCCATCGATTCTCCTGTCGCGGGTAGGACGTTCGTGTCAAAAGTATCAGACATGAACGGACATCAGCCCTGCTGGTACATACTAAAGAGCGGAATCCCCGCCGAGTCACCGCTTTTAGGCCGCATCGTACAACATTTTCAAGATCCTGGGGCACAATATACCCCTGAAGACCCATCTACAACCGTCACTCTTCCCAAGATAGAGGAGACTCAAAAAACAGGGTTTCGAGTCGACTTGAGGGCAGCGAAGGATGACGCGCTTCGCTCGCGACTGCGCGGGCTACTATCCTTTGCGGATGCGGCTGCTGGGGAACAAGAATACCACCTCGAAGCAGCAGTAATCAAAGAGAGAAGGCTCACCAAATATGACGACGTCTTTAAATCGCTCGTCGGCACCCAAGAAGTCAGAGAAAAGTTAACGAAGATGATGCCAGAGTTCAGATCAAAGACTTATCTGATCGTGGGTACCCTTTCGATCAGTGGAGGCTCAAGTATTAGGAACGCCGGGAAACGAAGTATAGAGAAAAAGGCACATGGAGTTCTCCCGGTGGGCAGTGCCGCAATAGCTGCAGCGTCTGGCGGCGGTGGGCTGCCGAGAGCGAGACAGGCTATAGGAGATGTGGAATTGGAAGCTGAACACAGGACATCGTCAGACTGGTCAATGGAAGGGGTTACGATGGACGAGGAAATTTTTGCAATCGACTGTCGGATAATCAGCAGAAGCTGGGCTGGTTACGGAAAGGAAGTGAAGTACCGCGATATTATGCCAAGGTTTTCCGGAGGATTGACCATGGGACGCAAAACCACTGGAGAAGACAGCGATGAAGAGTCAGACGATGAGAATACGCAGTGGGACATCTCCGAGGTGGGCCTTCTGCTTGATAATTTGGGGTCGCTGGGAGGACACCTGCTTGGTATCAGTGAGTGAAGATTCTGCCGCGGTAAAACAAGGGAGAAGGGCAAAAACATCGGTCACTCGATGGAGACTAGGCCGTCCTTCTTTCAGCATCCTTGAATTAGATGAAATGAGAGAGCCGGAGACTCAATTTGTGCCTTTTTAATCATATATAATAAAACTCTGAAATAGATTGGATAGAAATAAACTCACTCACACGCTCGATATTCCCCGCCTCCAAAACCAGCGTCGCCAACCCCAATTCTCTTTGCACATGGCATAAAGCATCTATGATCCGCATCCACACAAACTCCCAATCCACTTCGCCGCCGCATGACGGCAGAGCCTCCACATTTTTTCGGTTTTTTTAGGGACTCGAAACCTTAACAACAAAGCGGACCGGCCGGGAGAGCGAATGAGTTGTGCCGTCTATAATAACAACAGTAGTAATAACAATGATAGTAGAAAAATGCCATCATCAAAAGGAACCATAGAGTCAGAGACCCAGTGTGCCATACTATACACCCGCACAACTCGACGTACAACAACAATCCCAACCAACGCCACATATATATCCTAAAAGGTATTCGTGATGAGAAGGCCTCCGAAAATGGCAGTTGTTGCTACCTTTTTTTGAGGTATTTCCACCGTGACGTTCTGCTGCTATAACCCACAGCCCACCCTAAGCGCTGCCTCATCGCTCAACACCTTACGAGTGCAAAACCGAAGGGAGCCCGAGTTAGCCCCCCCCCCCCCCCCAAAATTCTAAATATATATATATTCCGTCTTCCCACCCACTATGGGACTGTGAAGTAGAAGGTGCAGTCGGTAGGTGAGTCTATGCGTGTCCGATGTACAACGGAAGTAGAGCTCGGGGCGAAGAGGTAAGCTACCCTCGCCAACTATGATAAGCTAGTTGCAGATTCTGCCTCCACAGTATTGATATCTTCCCCAGCGTCAGAGCCACGTTCCCCAGGAGGGCTATACCATGCAGAGGCCCAGTAAAGGGCTTATAGGAGGATAGACCTTATATACTAACACCTCATTTCTAAAAGACTCACTACCCGGGCTGATCTCGCGAGTAAGGCTAGTGCTGAAAGCCCGTCGAGAGGCATAGGCTTCAACCGTCTGGAGGTGTGCTTTCCACAAAGACGAATGTGTGTTTTAAGGCCTAGCCTCTAATCCTTTTTCGTCGTAGCTTCCTTCTGCGCGTCCTTATACTCATGAGTCCATTCTGTATAGACCTTGGGACTAATCTGACCATGGGGTGGGATCGATTGACGATGTGAGCTCAGAGGCAAGCCTGTGGTGTGTGACGTGGACCAATCTCGCAGAGCACATGGAATGGAATGCGTAGACGAAAATATATATCATTTTGAATAATTCATACTTCGCACCATTCCCTAACTTCGTAGAGTGGAAGGAAGAGCAAAAACCGAAGATGTTGGAGCACTTGATAATCGGGATTGACTTTGGCCTCACAGGGACAGGCAAGCACGCGCAAGCACGTGAGCGCTGACGACCAACGAGACTAACAAAATATGCCGTACAGGAGTTGCGTACCAGAAGGACGGGATGCAGAAGCCGGAAGCTATAACCGACTGGCCAGGCATCAACCCTATAATCAACCGCCGTACGAGCTCCATACCCGATGCCGCCAAAGATACTGGGCCTTCCTTGGATACTAATCTGCGAAAGAGGTTTCCTGAATTTCTTCACAGTGGCGGAGAAGAACGGCCAAACTCCGACGACTTAACTTGTGTAGCTCCCGTTGACCACAAGGTGCCTACCGTCCTGGCCTATCCCGAAAGCGGCGACTTGGACGGGACGCTGAAATGGGGATTCTTATGCCCATACTCAACAAAGAAGATGATAGAGAATTTCAAAGGTTTCTTAGACGAAGAACTTGGGAGGGAATATGGGATTCAGGATACAATTGAAGATGTACAGGCCTGTGTGACAGATTTCGTGAAGGCGGTTTACGAACATTTAGAGAAGAAGTGGAAGCAGAAGTGGAAGGATGACTGGCCTCCAGGAAGGGTGGAATATTACTTCAGCGTGCCGACAACATGGGGCCCCAAGGCCGTCAGTAACTTTGAAAAAGCCATCCAAAATTCGGGTGTTGGAGGTGGCCAGCACAGGGCTGTCAGCCTAACTGAAGCAGAGGCCGCAGCAATACACCTAGCGAGGGAAAAGCAATACCAGTTCAAAGTAAGCACAACTACATGTATGTACCACTAGATCTTAGGCTTACACGGTCTTTGAAGAAAGGTGATACGTTTATTGTCTGCGATGCTGGTGGCGGAACGACGGTAGTTATATTATGTTCGCAGCGCTCTCAAAATATGGTTAGCTAACTGCATTTAGGACCTGGCGGCCCTAACAGTCATCTCCAACACAAAAGGTGTTTGGAAATTCAGCCAGCCCGACAAGGTCTTAGGTTTGCTCCCCAACATTCATTCATATTTTCTAGACCCTGTCCTGACTGCAACTACTCTCCTAGGCGGTCATATCGGTTCCGTTTGGATCGACAGAGAATTTGAAGATCATGTCAATAAAATCTTGTGCAAAATCCCTAGCGCAGAGTTTACAGGCTCCGACCTACATCTACTCCCAAGAAAGGATTATGACGCGTCAAGTAGCGCTGCTTATCTCATGACAAAGGGGGAATTTCAAGCCCTCAAAAGCGTGTTTGGGCGTCAAAATGCCGACTGGAAGTTCTATCTGAAGGTACCTGGCCTACCAGACAGCTTCAGCGATCCCGAGGCTGGTATTGAGAATGGGCAGATGAAATTTATCTAGTACGCACACCTTAAGAGTTACTAAAGGGGTAACTAACTAATGATAATTCCGAAGTACGGATATCGAGAAATTGTTTACGGCGCAAGTCGACAAGCTCTACGAACTTGTTAATCGTCAACTCGAGCGTCTCAAAAGTACTCAAGTAGTAAGTTAACCAGTTGCCTTCTATAATATATTCCATAGTTAATTAATTCATTTAACCTCCTCCCGCCAGTCTGCTCTTGTTCTTTGTGGTGGTCTTGGGTCCTCCATTTACGTCAGAGATTGCCTTTCTAGCAAGTACAAGAACGGTAATGGCTTTGTCAATGCAAAGCGAATGGCGATCCATAGCTCGAGAAATCCGTGAGTTTTAGTCCGCACCTTTCACATTCTACGCTAATACAACTTTCACAGCCAACTTGACGTCTGTAAAGGACTAGTCACTTACCGTTGGCAAGCATTAAAACACCAACCCCCTTTTGAGTTCTATCGCCCTCGCGAACGCTACGGTATCCTAGTCGATAAACCCTACAATGGATCTAAAAGAAAGAACATGCACATCAGGGAAAATGAGCTGGACGGGAAGACGTATATGATTAATGAGGTCTTGTGGTTTGATCAGCGATATATGACGAATGAGCAGATCAGTCTCAAACTCTCTCGCAGAACCACTGCTAAAGATCCTCCGACTCAATGGACGGATGAAATCGTCATGCCCAAAGATGACTATAAAATCCGAGGCTGCATCACGACCTTTTTGGGCTCGGACACCCTAAACATGGAAGGGGCTACAATAAAACGCAAGCACTGGTACAGCATAAGCAGCAGTTACCTCCAAATCGACTATGAGATCCGGCCAATCATTCTGCCTCAAACGGCGACATTTGAAGTTTGGGTTGGCAGCAAGGAGAAAACCCTGAGATATAGTGAGGTAGAATGGAAGTCGGAGTTAGATGGGGACGTAATTGATAAGGATAAATGGTATGATCGAGCCATACCGCGGATAATCGGTAGATGAAGTGGGCGAGGGCGGAGCAACTACTAGATGCCTTGTACTTTCCATGTCGAAATTTGTGGAGACAGGTACGGAGGTCTGTGGAGGTGCTCCTCTTCCCTACAGGCAGCCCGCAGTTAGCAAACCCCAGTCATTCGTTGCCTGGCAGTGGCAGCATAGCTGCCACTGCTGGGCCTCATCACCCGGCCCCCCCTAGCTAAAGCGGCGCCACATGAGTAAGGGCCAAGATGGGGGCAAACCCCCCCACCACAACCCAGGCAAGTCTGATAAAAGCGCCGCCTGCAAAAAGAGTGAAAAATCTGTGGGGGGGGGGGGTTATTGTGACTGCAATAAAGCGTCCCCCTTTATATATATATAAAACTCCCATTCCAACAAACGATATAAATAATAATAATAATAATACCCAAACAAAAATAATAATACCCAAAAAAAAAAAATAACAATAAACTTTTCTCTTTTTTTTCGGGATTTATCTTTTTACTTTTTTTATTTTTTTTTAATTTTTTAATTTTTTTTGGGGGGGAGGGGGTTTCTGTTGGGTGTTTGGTTGTTGTGTTTTTTTTTTTTGATATGTGTGTGTGTGTGTATGTGTGTGCATATGTGTATATGTGTATGTGTGTGTGTGTGTGTATATGTATATGTGTGTGTATGTGTGTGTATGTGTGTGTATGTGTATGTATATATGTGTGTGTATGTATATATATGTGTGTATGTGTGTGTATATATGTGTGTGTATATGTGTATGTATGTATGTATGTGTGTATGTGTGTGTATATGTGTATATGTGTATGTGTATGTATATGTGTGTATGTGTATGTATATGTGTGTATGTGTATGTGTATATGTGTCGTACTTTAGTCACGTAAGAAATAATTAATTAGTATAAATTGTGATATATTATTATTACCTAGATTAGATATATATGTAAACCATAATAAAGATTGGATCCGGCAAGTCTTTTGTTTTAATCGGAAACATCCGTCATTATCTCATTTCCTACAAAAAGTAATATTTTGTCGTATAACGTTTTGGATCATCATTATCTTCTTTTTTTAATTGTACCGGAATTTTTTTTTTTAAAAAAAAAAAACAAAACATAAGCTTTTTTTTTTTTCTTTCTATTTTTTGTTTTAATTTTATCAAATCTAGTTATTGTTGTTGTTAACAGTCTAAATAACGTCGCACCAGCTACTACTACCCTCTCGGCAAACCAGCCCCATTCACCGACTCCCCTCCCCCCCATTTTTTCCTTCTCCCCACTACAAATGAGTTCCCCAACTCAAGCCAGAATATACCTAACGGCCATCAGCACACTATCTACCTCAAACTTGGCAGCTTTCTCGACCCTCGTATCCCTAGTCCCATCAATCACTCCCTTGTGTCCCGCATCTCCCCTCTCGACCCTTTCAACCGCATGGTCGGTGATCTTTCCTAATGCCTTGTCGCCCGCATACGTGAGTACGGCGTTTTGACTCAAGAGGCCCTGTTTCCATGACGTACTGCGGAGCTCGGGTGGTGGTATGTAGAAGGGATCGTTGGTATTCACCGGGGTAGGCGTGGTGTTGAGACGGGGAGTTCTGGATGTCCGAGAGACCCTGGGTGTGGTCTGTTGGGCTAAGGGGCTGGAACTGAAGTTGGGGCTAGTGTGACGGGAATTCGTTGGAGTGATTCCCCCCTCTCCTGGGGAAGGTTGCGAAATGCTCATGGGCGACCCTATGTCGACATCCTGTATCCTATCGGTAAGATTTGTCGATGGGACGTTTCCTGGCTTCCGCTTCTTTGATGGCGTTTCTTGAGCATCGTCGTTAGAGTGTCGCCGTTTCTTGCTTACGATCGTTACCTCCCCCGCCGGGCCATCATCTTGAACCCTGCTGGGACTGCCTCGGGTTTGACCAACCGCTCTGCTTTCTTGCCTTAGTATAAGCATTGGGGTCGGCACTGTGGCGATGGCGGTGAGCTCGCTACTAGAAATCAAGAAAGAGTGGCGGTCTGATGTGGCTGGGGCTAGAAAACGGGGGGGGAGAAGACTGATATCTATTGGCACGGGAATGCTTTCTGGGCGGCGTTTTACTGGTGTAGGAGTTGTGTCCCCGAGTCTCCGTCTCTGTTCTGCTGAAGGGGTTGACAGCCTGTATGGGAAAGGATCGCGAGGAGAGCGGTGAGCGCGAGGAGTGCGAGGAGTGCGAGGAAGGCCTTTTGGCTTGAGCAGAGCTATATCGGGCCGGTGGCGGCGGCGGCGGGGGTGGGGGGTGGATGTCGGTTCATGGGAATTGCGCCTATGGACTGCGGAGCCTCGGGGCGTAGAAACATCGTCGATCACGACGGCTCTTCTCGCTGCAGTCGCTTGGTTGGTTGGCGCGTTTCTGGAACTCTCCTCTGCCTGATTGGGCACCTCCTTGAACTTGGGAAACTTTGGATCGAGGCACCTCTGTGGCGAGGTGAGGAAATCGGTCTCCCTCTCGGCCACCTTTCCTAGGGAAAGGACAACATCTAGAACGCCGAACTGTTGTCCGCCGGCTTTCTGTATTTGCTCCAGCTCCTTTGGCATCTCCACGGATTTGGCCAGGCTCTCCAGATACCGCCCAACATACGACCGCTCGCCCCGCGCATCAAAACCCCAGCAGTCGCTCTCTTTCAGCAGCGCCTGCCCAATCTCCTCCCACCGTTCTGCTGCCGGGTGAGGCCTACTTCTGGATCGTCTGGTCTTGCGAAATGGGCCATCGGCGCTGTGGCTGGGAGGTACAACCACCCAGACTCGCTCTTTTTTGGTCGAGATCCTGCGCCCAGAGAAGGACTCCTCGGCATGACCCCAGCCGGCTTGACGGTAGCGTGCGAGTATGATGCGTGAGCTTGTAAATTCGCCATTGAGGAAAATGTCGACCTTGACGTCATGGGGGAAGACCTTCCTAGTGGGATTAACATATTGGTCTGGCGGACTAAGAGTCACCGTAAGCGTTAGCGGGAGGGGAGCCCCGGGTGCAGTTGTTGCAGCTTGCTGGCGTGGGGTTTTGGACTTCGGGAAGAAAGAGGCAGAAATCTTCCGTTCGAGGGATCCCTCCTGGGACGCAGGTGTCTGCCAGTCTCCGCTCTCGCCGTCCGTCTGTTCTCTAGAGCTGCTTCCTCCGCTGCCTCCGTCCGTCTCGTCTGTAGTCTCGAAGAGGTTCCTCCCAGCCCTGATAAGGTAAAACGGCATCTCCTGATTCTCGCCTATGAATCCCATACCCGCCTCGCCCAGCAGCGATTCCTCTGACAAGACATAGTCTTTACTTCTGTCTCGAGGGGGGAACTCCAAGCGCCTGCATCCACTGGGGTGGGTCCTATACTGGCTAGATAGGGGACTTGAGGTGTATCCGTCAGAAGACTGGTAATTTTTGGGTACCGACAATTCCACGCTCGTTGCAAGCGAATGAAATTTGGGCATCGTCAGGTAGGATAGGTGTATAACTGCGCCGCGATTTTGGACTATCAATGACTCGAAAATGGAAGACTTGGATGGAGACGAAGGTATAGCCGGTAATGAGGAAAGTAGCAATGTGCTATTAGAAAACGAAGTGGTAGCAAGACATGGACAATAGGGGGGAGGCTTTATACTGGTACACAGTTTAACACTTAACACTGGAAAACGCGAGACAAGACCGGCAAGTTTTTGTGCGTCCATCTATGAAAATTTGCGCCTTTCAAAATCATTGTCTTGCCGCAGCGCGAGTGTCAACAAAGGGGTGCGCCTTTGTAATCCCTCTCCGGATTGCACTTCTCTTTCTTTGCTCAAAAACCGTCCGCGCCAGAATTACGTAACAATCCTCCCAGTTCAACAATGGTCTGGTCGTAAACTCTTGCAACTTCCATATCCCACCTACCATCTCTTTCTTCTTGGCCTTTCATAACTTCGTTCCCACCCCTCTGTGCATCGCTCGAGTCATCATCGTTTTGGTGCCCCCACTCCTCTGATACCTCTTCTCTCCCCATAACATCCACCACCACAACTCTCGCTCTCTCCACTAGGCTCTTTAGTCTGACCATGTCAGTGATACTGATTCTCCCGGCATTTGTCACAAAACCCTCTAGCGTTTCCCGAGTATCGGCATCGTGCCCCCGCAGTAGTGATGCGAACGCGGTATCTAGCTTCCCCAACAGGCGAAAGGTAGGGCGTGGTAGGGTAGGAAATGAAGGGAGATACGATGATAAGAGGAGCGCGATAGAGAGGAGGTATTGGACTTGCAGAAACGCTAATCATAGAGGAGATATAAGCAATCTAGCTCCGCCCCAACGCACAACTATTATATATGATAAAGGGCCTGTTTCCGTTCGATCGAATCAAGAATCGACTCACGCGTCCCAGAAACCCAAATTACATCCACTAACTTTTCCAAATCCGTACAAACATCCCCAATGCTCTCATACCCCCGTGGGGTAGGCCCCGCGGAAATCGCGGCAGAAGGAGCACCTGTAGTATGGTCCCTCTCGTCTCCTCCACCAAACCCCTCGCTGAATTTCTTCGCATACCTTCTCGTAACCTCCAATATCCCCTTGTCAACATATTGTATAAACGCAGTTTCCTTCGCCGATCCCGGCCTCAGCGGATGCGATCGGGGGGGTGGGAGCGTGACGTCCAAAGGAGAGGTTGTGGCTGTCAATGCTGGGGAAATAGGAAGGTCCGGGGAGAGGAATCCACCGCTTTTTGAGATGTCTTGTATGCTCATGACTTGGGTTTGGTGTTGTGGTTCTGTTGAACTGATGTCTTAAATAGGCGAAAATCGCCCTAGACTAGCGTGGTAGCTTAACCGAGATAGATGTTCGTGTCATAAGAGAGGTCATTTTCCTCACAGAAAGCTTGCGTTCACTTTAGATATATTTAATAGTCGATCCGCGGGCGTATCTACAGTGCATACAGGAGCAATAAAACCCAACTCGACTCTTACAGTTCATCTCCTACTTTCCTTGCCTGTCGTTGACTAGTTAGCCCTGCATCTTTCCAGCGCGCTGAGGACTAGAACGTCAATACGTACCCGCAGAGCCCCCGACCCTCCCAGCTCCGCTTCCAGTCCATCTGGGAATTCGCGAGGGTAGGACGGTTTGTCAGGGTAGAATTGGTAGACAACTCCGCACAAGCCAAACACAGTAGCGATGAATAGGCCCAATTGAATAAACCCCCTTCCTGGCGGCGTGTGGGTGTACTCCTCCAGCGAGAACATGCCTAGGATGTCATTATCCTCGTGCAGGGGCTCATTGTAGTTTCGGCGTTCTTGCTTATCCCACCAGTCGGCGTGTGGATCGCGGAATTGACGCTTTTCGGGAGGTGGCTGAACGTAGCCACCATTCTATCACAATGTATTTTAGCCGTGCCACTGAGCTGAGGGAGGAATCAGGTGGAAGCACCATATCCGGGTCGTCGATATCAGCCTGCGAGGCTCGTCGGACTTGTACCAGATTCAAGCGAGATGAGTTTGGAAGAGCAGCACGTAGGAGTGGCCGGGCCACTACGAGCCTCCGTAGGAGCATCTAGTATCGTGAGCAACTGAGGCAATGTCTCTTCGTTGGTGGATGGGATGGCGGATAGGTTGGCGTTGTGGAGTTGGTTGCATTGAGGTCGAGGGCCGCATCGTTAATGGCGCATAAGACTTCCGAATAGGGAAATAGTCGCCGTAATTTAGCGCGCCATCGGATATTGCCCCGTGCTCCGCCAAAATTTGCGTCAACGAAACGCCTCGACTAGTCCATCACTACCTCCAGATCAAATACACCCTCTCCGCAACTCAAAACAACCGATAACCCCGCCAAACTTTGCCAGGAGACTCGCCCCATCGCCACGCATCTTTTGATGCTACTTCCAACCAACACAACGCTGGTTTCGCGCTGAAAGTTGGGGCTCAGATCGCGTACTGGAACCCATTCGTTACCCTGGCACGCAGAAATGCGAAGCCGCAGCAGGTCAGGCGTCTCTAGCAACAACCACGATAATGGAGCCACACAAGGTGAGCACATGCGTGTTTTCAGAGTGGCCAAACCCTCATTGAAAGCTGACCGAGACAAGGCCACGATTCTGCAGATAAGACCTCGAAGTCAGAGACCAACAGCCATCATGAAGAACAACACGATGGTGGTCCGCCGAGTAAGAAGCGCAAACTCGCCGATCTTCCTAGTCCACAACGATCATCCTCGCGTCCTATCTCGCCGCCGTGGAAGAGGGTTGCTGTAGAGGGCCCAACATCTTTTGTTGAGGGGGGACGGCGGAAATCATCGAGGACAAATGTGGTTCCCCTAGAACTCCAACCTCCGTCAGAGAAAAGACAAACACGCGCAGCGGTTCAGAAAACGTACGTGTCTAAGTCGCGATACGGAGGAAATGCCCTACAGCAGGCAGGTTCCCCCGCCGCCCCATCTCTAGGACAGTCATCGATCAATGGGAGGCGCTCACAACCATCGGGAAAACTGAATGGCCAGGTCTCTGGCAAATCTCCTACAAAAAGTGCTGTATCGAAAACAATTCCATCGAAGATGACTGCCGCGAAAACTCCGCCCTCAAAGTTGCGGCGTCTAAGCACCAGTGCGAGCGCGCAGATAAGGTCACCACACAACACCCGTCGATCCGCGCGAGTCTCCGACGTCCCATCATTAACAGGGAAAGCCCAAAGTAAAAATAATATACGGACTAGTGATTGGGGCTCTGATGTCGATATGGAAGTCGATGTAAACATCAGGACACCGGTGCTAAGGTTCAAAGTCAAGATGCCAAAACAGACAATCACAAACCCAGGCCATGTCCTTCCTCCAAAGAGGTTTGCTTCGTTTGAAGAGTGGCTTGAGCATGATGACCCAGTACCGGCGGAAGAAGGGGGACGAATGACGGAAGAAGGTGCAAGGAGGGAAGCAAAGCTTAGGGTACGGATTCGTGAGGCAACAGAACCCGAAGGTATCCTTAGTGATGGCAGATGCTCGTTATACGTACCAGATGCACAAGAAGAGCTACCTCAGCAATACTCTCATCAGGATCATCTCCTTGCACACGCTTTACGCTTTAGATCACTAATGAATCAGGAACGGAAAGCTCATATCAGCGCCGCTAAAAAACTCGCATATGCAGCAGCCACCGAGTGGAAGAGAAGGCAGCCAAAGTCCGAAGACGAGATCTTGCAGGACCAGTTTGAAGCAAGCTTGGCTCGATATAAGCAACTACGGAAAGACATTCAAGCCAAGTGGGATATGGTCAAGGCAGAGGTTAATAGGCGGAGGCTAGCTATATGGGAAGAGGAGCAGGAAGTTCTCGGCAAGAAGGCTCTTAATGAGATGCTGGAGCATTCGACGCAGTTGCTCGATGCAAGAAGGACCCGATCAGAACTGCCGAGTGACGAAGAGGGCTCTGAGAGTGAGGGCTCCAACGGCTCTGTAGAAGACATATCTGGATCAGAGGAGGGTGGGGATGAGGACGAGGTGAATATGTCCACGAGTGTTTCAGAAAGCGGAGACAGCAATCGGTCTTCTGGATTAGACGACGATGAAGGACTTACCGTTGAGGAGCTTCGACGAAAGTATGCTGCCTTGACCGACGCTGACCAAATTATAACCGAGAATGGGAAACTATCGAGTCAGGGAACCCAAACAGTCGATAATGGCCCAGCCCTGGTTGATGCTGTTCATGGCGACAGTAGATTGGATGCTGAAATGAGCGGAGTTGAGCTTGAAGAGGTCGATGACGCTTTACTGGATGACAGTGACGAGTCAACGGATATGTCTAGTGACATGGGAGACAGTAGTGGAGGTGAGAGCGGTGATGACGACAGTGAAGGAGAGAGCGAAGAGGACGAGGGCGGTGGACTGTTGGGCTTTTATTCGAAGGCGGAACTGGTATCGGAACCGGAGGCCAAGATTGCTGCGGAGGGTTCCGTCGTTCGTGATCATGATAACCTTATCGAAGAGGACGATGATCTTGATGAAGTCTCCCTGATCCCTGACAGCTCGCTCATACCAACAACGTTAATTAACGAAGTCAACGAATCTCTCGAGCCCGGGCTCAGTACTCAAAAGTCCCATAACAATAGTATCACCAAGAGTGCCCATGACGAACCCCAAATGAACGGTATTCCAAGTAGCCAGGCATCTCCCAATACAAATGAAACAACGAAACCTTCGGAAATTGACTCTGCTTCTTCCGTTGAACTCCACGCTAGCAGCCAGCACCCATCCTCAGCAACTACACCACAACCGTCCTACCAAATAAAGACACCTATTCCCTTTTTACTTCGGGGAACACTACGCGAATATCAACATTATGGACTGGACTGGCTTGCAGGGCTTTATCGAAACTGCACAAACGGGATCCTCGCGGATGAGATGGGTCTCGGAAAGACAATACAAACTATTGCTCTTCTAGCACATCTCGCCTGTGAACATGAAGTCTGGGGCCCTCACCTTATCATTGTGCCAACTAGTGTCATGCTGAATTGGGAAATGGAGTTCAAGAAGTGGTGCCCAGGCTTCAAAATCTTAACGTACTACGGTACGCAAGAAGAACGAAAGCAAAAACGTAAGGGGTGGTTAGATGATAATATGTGGCATGTGTGCATCACGTCCTACCAGCTCGTGCTTCAGGATAACCAGACCTTCAAGAGACGAAATTGGCATTACATGATATTGGACGAGGCACATAACATCAAGAACTTTCGTTCCCAGAGATGGCAGACGCTCTTGACGTTTAAGACTAGGGCGAGGCTGCTTCTCACTGGCACTCCCCTTCAAAACAACCTCACTGAGCTTTGGTCGCTTTTGTTCTTTCTGATGCCTTCTGACAGCATCGAAAGTGGTATTCCCGGATTTGCAGATTTGAAGGAGTTTTCGGACTGGTTTAGAAGACCAGTTGAGCAAATTCTCGAGCACGGTAGAGACACGATGGACGACGAAGCTAAGGATATTGTGGCGAAGCTACATAGAGTTCTTCGCCCGTATCTCCTTCGAAGGCTGAAGGCTGATGTTGAGAAGCAAATGCCGTTGAAATACGAACACGTCGTTTATTGCCGCCTCTCGAAGAGGCAACGCTATCTCTATGATGGCTTTATGTCTTTGGCACAAACACGAGAGACATTGGCATCTGGAAACTATCTCTCTATCATCAACTGCCTCATGCAGCTCCGGAAAGTTTGCAACCATCCTGACCTCTTTGAAACTCGCCAGATCGTGACATCTTTCGCGATGGACAAGTCTGCGGTTGCGGACTATGAGATTAAGGAACTTTTGGTACGGAAACGACTGCTACAGGAGGATCCAATGACGAATGTGAACCTGGGGTTCTTGAATCTTACCCCAGCAGCGAACGAGGGAATGTCACTCATCTCGGCTAAGGAAACGTCGAACTTTGTCGCCATACGACCCATGCAAGACCTCTGCAATGAACAACTTACACGCATCGACTGGGGAATGAAGCTTGATGCCTCGTCAGTACAGTCTACTCTTACTTATGCGGAAAACAAAGCGAGGAAGCTACGGTTAGAAGACCTTCAGCACTGCGTCTACCTAAATGCGCTGAGGAGCCAGAGGCGCCCTGTTTATGGAAGCGGGCTCATTGAACTTCTAACATTAGATATTAGAGACCGCCCGGTTCAGCAACGCCCTCGGAAGAGAGCGCAGCTCCTAGAGTGGTTCGCTGCTTCGTCCCCGGCCATGAAGGAATTGCTCCCAACTCTTGCCGAGCGCTCGAGTTCCCTAGAAGCGACGATACAGAAGTTTGCTTGCATAACGCCCGCTGTTGTGGCAACAGATATAACCCCCTTAGCGCTTACTAGGCGTGGCGTATCTGTAGTCAGCGAAGCCCAACAGCTTTGTAAAGACGACGCATTTCACGAAGCCCGGGTTCGCCTGTCTATTGCCTTTCCTGACAAACGCCTCCTTCAATATGACTGCGGAAAGCTGCAACAGTTAGACAAACTTCTTCGCGAGCTGCAAGCTGGGGGCCACCGGGCACTTATCTTCACACAGATGACTAAGGTCCTAGATATCCTAGAGCAGTTCCTAAACATTCATGGCCACCGGTATCTACGTCTAGATGGCGCTACGAAAATCGAGCAACGCCAAATCCTTACCGACCGATTCAACAATGACACGCGAATCCTAGCGTTCATACTTTCCAGCCGATCTGGTGGCCTAGGAATCAATCTCACGGGAGCTGATACCGTCATCTTTTATGACCTTGACTGGAACCCAGCCATGGACAAGCAGTGCCAGGATCGTTGCCACCGGATTGGTCAAACTCGTGACGTCCATATCTATCGCTTCGTTTCGGAGTATACAATAGAGTCAAATATTCTCCGGAAGGCAAATCAGAAACGGATGCTTGATGATGTTGTTATTCAGGAAGGCGAGTTCACCACAGATTATTTCAACAAACTGTCCATTCGCGATATGCTTGGAGATGATGCTGTTGCAATGGATGGTGATGTTAGTGCCAACGCAGCAATGGATAGGGTGCTCGGCGGCCCTACAGGATCTGGTAGAGACGTGGAGAAGGTCCTTGAGCAAGTCGAGGACCGTGAAGATATTGTTGCGGCAAAAGTTGCGGAAAAGGAGCTGATCCACACAGACGACGCGGACTTCGACGAAAAGGGAACGGGGCAAAGTAGTGTTGTCGCAACACCCACAGCTAGTACGCCTCTAGAAGCCCTGAATCCTGGCCGTTCAAACACGCCTAGTGCCTTGAGGCTCGTTGAGCCAGCTAGTGTTGGAACCGCTACACCCGCTGCACAACAGGACAGTGAGATGGTAGATGTGGACGATGAACCAGGGCATGTAGACGAGTACATGCTACGGTTTTCCGAGTGGGAACTCAAGGATACGCCTGTCATTTTGCCGCCTGATAAGATCAAGAACAAGACTAAAAAGAATAGGAAGGGCACCGTGCATCGGGTGAAGGCGCGTGCTTAAGCAATCTACATCTGTGTCTTTCTTTGGGGTTTTACCGGAAAGTGCTGCTTTTCTTGATAGTTCGATATCCTGAAGTTTACCCAGCTATTGCGAATACCACCAATGGAGACTGCTGAGAAAGTTCGTCCATAACCCAACTGCCAGTTGGTTTGCCTTTTTTTTTTTTTTTTTGGCATTTCAGTGTAGGTAACTATCTATCGGACTAAACAACTTTCTCGATGTAAAACCCTCTCATTTTTCTGTGCAGTTGTCAACAGACCGCCTCCCCCGCGTTTTGTTTCTGGGAGTCTGCATCAGAGCTCAGGCGTACCTCCTAGTTTGTTATCCGGGTTTTGGTCCATGCATTGACTGGAGTTGAGGGGCTGGGTTGGGCTAGGCTAGGCTGGGCTGGGCTGGGCTGAGCTGAGCTGGTGGTCACTCCGGTTTTGAAAGAGCTAGAAACAACCAAATATGTATCTTGAATAGAAAGCAGAACTGGGCTAGAATAGTGCAGATGGACGGTGTTGTGAGTCGACGTTGATGAGACTCCGGATATTGGCAAGACTTCGCGGGTCGGGGTGTGCAGGGCATTTACCCGTGCGCTAGTGCTTTACAAGCAGCACACAGTCTTCCCCCTGCATGGAGCAGAATTCGGTGGCATCTGAAAAACATCATCTCACATTTATGCTGCAGGATCCAGTCCAGCTTGTCTAGCTTCCCCCAAGCCCGCGAGCACCACACCCTCCCCGTGATCGCCCCCCATGCAAGCAAGAGGGTGACTATCCTGCGCCGCGGCGATCCTCTCGATCTACCGCCGCCAGTTGCAGTTGCAGTTGTTCATGTTATCCCAGTCCACAATCGTTAAAGCAAAAATCTCCACACCCCCCGGGACATGATGGCGACTGCCGAACACCCGATCTCGTGCGGTCGTGGAATCTGTACATGAAACAGCACATTACGATTAGTTATGCTTCATAGGGCGCTCTGTGCTCGACAGATATCAGCTGAAGGGCTCGCTGGGTCGAATTCAGGTCGGTATCGGCCAAAAGTCCCGCTTCGCACGCTCCGGACATCAGTGCGGAGGGGAGAGGCGCTGGGAGGTCCAGCTCTCAAGGCGCAGTGGGCTATCTTAGCCGGGAGATAAGTGAGTTGGTAGCAAACATCAAGGGTTTTTGCTCCTATGTATGTAGGTGGCCCCCCTCCCTTTACCCCAGCTAAAGGTCTTCACGAGAGCAACATCCCGGCTCCCTAACGGTGTCTTTGGAGAATTGAAACATGCGAGCAATTAAATGGCTCTTCCGTAGTGCATTGGACGACCCAAATTGTTCAGCTGACTCGCGTCGTGTATAACATTCACACCTCCACACTACGGTGTGCACGTCGCGAAAAGCCCGACCGCCGTCGCGATTCCCGACACGCACGGTGCCAGGTGCTGAAGCCTGTGGGAGGGCGTGTGCCCAGAGAATCGAAAACAGCTGCCCAAGTGACCAGTAAAGTCCGTTGCTGTCGCTGCTGCAGGCTTCCGGGGACTTCAACCTGCGGCCCTGTATGTTGGCAGAGCGCAGGAATTTGGTAATTTTGGCAATCCGCAATCTGGGCGTTTGCGGCAGAGCAGATGATTTACACGAATGCAAGGGCAATAGCATGATCACATACTGTACCGAGTAGAGAGATCTCTACACTTCTGTCAAGCCAACGTTTCCGAGATGCGCATGCAAGGAGATGCATGCGCATCTGCTCGTAAGCAGATGGTGTGCCCAATGAGGAGACCAGCCAGCAGCCCGGAAGGCATTGTGGGGCTTCGAGAGCTTCTGGCGAGGGCATGGAAGGCAAAAACAAAATCATCATCGACCCTTCCGCCGACGCATCGAATCTCCACGCCCGGCAGCGGTGCCTGTGCGTGTAAAAGACACACAGTACATAGCAGTAGAGTTCTCCTTGGGGGCTGCTGTCCCCCTCCGTCAGATGCCAAGCAGACTAGAGGATACTGGGCGCCCTGAGGCCATCGTCCTTTTGTAATCACCGACCGACACACAACCCGACCACGCTGTCACAAGCTTCGCAGCAGTGCGCCTCCAGCAAGAGAGAGCAGCCGCCGCCGCCCAATCGCAGTGGCAAGGGCACTTCCAGCATGCCTGAGCACGGCCCAGATGTTTGTGTCTAGGTTCCCTTGAGTCCGATGGTGGGAGACGGTGCAGCAATGGGATGCGGTAACAGCTAAATAGACTTCGCCTGTGCCAGATGGAGGTGTCATTGGGCAGCAGACGGGCCTGGTTTTCGGGTTTGCTGCCTGCCCCGGGCCCTTTGCTTTACCCGTGTGGTCTCTGACCGGTTCTGGCCTGGCTGGTCAGAGCCCGCGTGCGTGTGTGTTTGCCTGCTGCGGTGCTGTGGTGCTGTGGTGCCGTGGTGCTGTGGTCGTGCTGTGGTGCTTGTTGGTGTGCAAAAGTAACATCGATCGGGGCCTCTGTGTGCCCTTGGTTCCACCTGCTCGCCTAGGAAGTCGATGCTATTATTACCTCGCTCCCCTCTCTTCCCACTTCCGATTCTTTCATCCTCCCCCATCCTCATCAACGCTTTGCGGATAATATCGTCCTTCGTGTCCTTTTGTGTCGCGGGTGTTCTTTGGTTTTCCTGCTTCATCCTGAATTGCAGCCTCTGTGTTTCTGCACCGCGCACTGCTTTGATCTGGTAGGTCTGCCCGGGTTAAATTTTTTTTTCGCATACCCTTTGTCGTCGGTTCACGTTTCCGCGCGCGGTCTTCCCACCTCACCACCTGCTGCCGCCACCGCCTCTGCTTGCGTCCCCCGCCACTCATGCCATAGCCATTGGATTGCGCACAGCATTGCTTCTTGTCGTGGCATCTCTTCCGAGCTGCTGCCGTCACTGATAGGTGCTGCAATGCCATCCAGTGTCTAGCTGATCCCGCCCTTGGAATATTACCCGATAACACTGCGTCACCACGGCTGCTCTCCCCTATACGAGTGTTGTTACCATTTGGTTGCTCTGACTAATCGACGTTTTGATTTAGATTCGTGAGCGATCTCTTCTGCCCTTGCATTGGAGTTCAATCAGACCGACAGGTAGAGTTGTAGATCGTCCGCTCGTTCACAACTCTCCATTCCCTCCCCAACTAGGTGTCTAGGCTTCTTCGTCTTTCGCATCGTCTCTAGGATCCCCAGTGGGAAGCACGTCTGTGGCATCTACGACTGATCATTGTAACGCTCTCACGAAATCAAGGTCTTCTATCTTACACGTGCTCAAATCTTGATCTGATCTCGGATACTCTACGGCCATCTCTTCGAGTATATTTAACGTCTCCCCCAAAAATTCACTACCAAAGGGGTCTCGGAGTTAGCGTCAGCCAAGCGATTCACCTACTCACTTGCGATTGCCACCAACATCAACATCTCAAGGCCTTGGACCTCCCTCGCCAATCTTCATACGTTTTATTCGACTTTCAGTTCCACACGGAATCCCCATTTCTACAGACCCCATACTAGTTTCCTTAATCAGTCAGAATGAGTTATACTAGTTTCGAATATACTCAAGGTCAACAACCTGGCTCCGATGATACCGCTGCACAGGGTGCTACTGCAGCTCAGCAACAGCAGCCTCCTCACAACCAGCAAGCTGGGTCCTCTCCTGCTCCCTTCCAAGCCGCAGGTTCTGGGGGGCCTGGACCTACTGTTGGTCCTCTCCAGCAACAAGGCGGAGATGCTAAGACGACTCTATGGTGAATAATCCCTCTACGCCCTATTTAGCCTATTACAAATCTGTCTCGTATATGACCCTCGAGTAATGCCACTCACTCATTCGAGGCCATCAGCGAAACGTATCGTATCCTACCTTTGCGCAATGATGCTAACACTGAATTATCAGGATGGGAGAACTTGAGCCGTGGATCGACGAGAATTTTGTTCGAAACGTTTGGCATGATATGGGCGAAGCCGTCAACGTGAAGATGATTCGCGATAAGTTTTCTGGGTAAGCAAAAACACACAGAGATGAAACTCCTGCATTTGAATAACCCGTGTTTGCAGCAATGCCGGCTACTGTTTCATCGATTTTCCCAATCCTGCTGCCGCAGCAAAAGCCTTAACACTCAATGGTACTATCATTCCGAACTCTAACCGACCCTTTAAGCTTAATTGGGCTTCTGGCGGTGGACTTGCTGATAGAAGGTACGTCATGGTCCCTCGTCTTAGTCTGCAGCCGACTGTAAATTCGAGTCTGACATACTACAGAGACGACCGTGGACCGGAGTACTCTATTTTTGTTGGCGATCTCGGGCCTGAGGTTAATGAATATGTCTTGGTCTCACTTTTCCAATCTCGTTTCCCGTCTTGCAAGTCCGCAAAGATCATGACCGACCCGATTAGTGGCATGTCCCGTGGTTATGGATTCGTTCGATTCTCCGAAGAAGCCGACCAACAGCGCGCCTTGACAGAGATGCAGGGCGTCTACTGTGGCAACCGTCCGATGCGCATTTCTACGGCAACTCCAAAGAACAAGAGCGGTGGTGGCGGGCCAGGTATGCCAATGCCACAAGGCGGTCCCGTTGGAATGTACTCAATGGGTGCCCCTCCGATGGGCTACTACGGCGCTCCCCAGCCGATGAACCAGTTCACCGACCCTAACAACACAACTGTCTTTGTTGGTGGTCTCTCTGGATACGTCACTGAGGATGAACTTCGCTCCTTCTTCCAAGGATTTGGAGAGATCACGTATGTCAAAATCCCTCCCGGTAAGGGCTGTGGGTTTGTCCAATTTGTTCAGCGACATGCCGCCGAAATGGCAATCAACCAGATGCAGGGATATCCCATTGGGAATTCTCGTGTTAGGCTGAGCTGGGGTCGAAGCCAGAACAACTCTGGCCCGGCTGGGACCCCATATCGCCCAGCTCCTCCACCTCCTGTTTACCCTTCCATGGGCATCCCACCACAGCATCCTTACGGAAACTTTGCACCTCTTAAGGTGAGTGGCTTTTTGAAATGCAACCTACTTTACCACTACTAACAACTCTGACAGTAAGAAACATCCTTCATTTAAAACCCAGCCCCAGAATGGATTCTGTTATCATGAACTCAGCGAGATTTTCTTGAGTTGGCTTTTAAATGGCAGTTCTGACCGAAAACCTGGCATTTCATATTCTGGTGTTTCTCTAAAAAGCCGATCGGTGGTAGTCTGCAATTTTCGGAAGGCTCCTTGCTCCCGTCTTTCTTTTTACTGGACGTCGCTGTACCATAGTACACCACGAGATTCTTAAATGGAGAGCTCGTGGTGTCCCCTTCGCTGTAACTACTTCGCCTCGACATAGCTCCAGATGAGGTTTGCTTTGGTCGAAGATCCGATGTACCAATGTCCTTCCTACGAGTACAGTGCCTGATGTTCTCCTTCAAATGATTTGACCTTCCTATTGGTCCTAAGCTATGGCTTTCCTTGACAAAGACTACCCATTGTGCCGCTGTTCTCGAACTTGCAGGTGGAATTAGAGATCAATAACGCTGACTTGCCATTGTGTCCATCTTCTAGTCCTCATGCAGCTCACATGCACCCCCCACCGATGCCTGGGGCGATGCCTCCCCAAGGCCCACCAGGAGCACTGCAGCCTGGCACCCCAGGACCGACCGATCCTATCCCAGTCAACCGCATGAATGAAATGTATATGGCTCAGAACCAAGGGGTCTCGGATCGCCTTGAGGCCGATGGCCGTGGATACAATAGTGTATTCGCCCAGTAAGAGGGTGGAAAACCTCGTGGGGCGCATTAGTCAATGTTACAATACTGGAACGGCCCTCTTCAACTTCACCACACCTGAATTATACACTACTCAATTTCTCGTCCTAGTTCATTTGTATGTCCAGTGTATCGCAATTGAGCTAGTCATGAGTGCGTCTACCGCTTGCTTTGTCTTTCTATCCTACCTTTGGGCATCGATGCCATGGTAATTGGCTTCTTTCCTTTGTCCTCTATTCCGTACCAAAAGTCTTGATGTTTTTGAACTTCAGTAAGGGTCAAAACGTATCTAGAGCAGCCGGGGCCAGCAGTTTGGGTTCCAGGTATTCGTACATGACCTTTTGATCGTTGCTCATCTCTACGAGGAGACGAAACCAGGCCTCGTGTCTCTCGAAGCGCCGTTTTACTAGTTACTGTAGACCGCACATTGCATTGCTTGACACTGTCCGTTTGTCGGCGTGGATGATTTCACAAAGGAAAATTGCTTCGCTGTCTCACACTATCTTTGGAGGGTGGAACGATAGATTGTCGCTGTCCTTCCTTGCTTGCTTGCCCGCTTGCCCGCTTGCTTAGCTGCCTTCAGTTTCTTCGTGGTGTCGTACCACGTCTCTCATAAGCGTCAATGCCCCTCACGATGTCTACGGCAAAATGCTTAATAGACGGGCTATCATGTTTCACTAGCACATGAAAAGCGATACTTTTTTGGTGTCTTTTATTTCCCAGAGTTACACGCGACGCATTCCTTTGGGCCGGCGAACTATTGCTTTCCTCGTTCGAGTTACCGCAGCGCTATCCACGCTTTCCTTTTATGTGGCTACGAATCCTCAATTTCTCACAACTCCCGATACATGAGTACTCAAAAATGTGTATTAATTTATAGTTTGTTGTGTCCTCGTTATTCGTCTGTATATGAGCTCTGGTCCGTTCCAATGCCCTGGGTTGTACTTTGCAGTTGAGCTCTCCTACATCTCCTTTACAATCAACCAATATTTCTACAAACCAGCAACTGTCCGTCCTATCGTGACTCTTGTGCTCCCGTTTACGACGCAAGCTTCCCCCGGGTTTCCAGATTTCCAGGGGTACCTTCGAAAACCGCGATATATTGGGATAGGGTATACGCCAGTCGGCCCGGTTCGGACCACAACATATCGAAGACAACTCACCGTTACCTAGGAGAAGCAAAGTATGTCCCAGTGAATAAATAAAGTACTAAGAACAAGCCAAGGATGACTGCTGCCACAATAACCAGCATATACGCTTTTACTGTAATCGGTGGTAGGGTTTTCACCTCTACACCCGGAGTACTTTCCAGGCGGGAAGTCCAGGAGCAAGTGACAAACAACCATTAGAGGTACGATGGATGTTTACGTGCGTAGAATGCTAACTCCGATGCACTATTACGCCTTGATATAGCGACTACAGCATTCCAGGAGCCAGCAGGAGTTCCAAGGAGGTAAGCCTACCGGAGCTAACGAAAAGGGTCCTATATTGTTGGGCCCACTGCGACTGCTCACCTCGGTTCTGCCCGAGGGCGCTTCTATCTCCTTCAACCTGCCCTTCCCCCTAGGGAGGCAGCTACGATGCACTCGGCTATGGCCCATTTGCGTCACCCATCAAACACCTTGATACCCTTCGAGTAGCATGGAGATTGTAGCCTCAGACTGTTGGAACCCATTCCCTTAACAAGCCTGTGCTCCCCCCCAAGCATCTGCCTGCGTCTCAGCGTCAGTTCAAAATGAGGTACCAGAATTGGGATGTCCTCCTCTTCCCTGATGGGTCCAAGATCCCCATTCAAGAATTCAAAACGGGCTGTTTTGTTATCCAGGACCCTGGTAGCGTTCCCAAGCCGTCCACGATTGGCTCAGCGTCATGCTCACCCACCCTATACAGAGTCAGCACAGCTCCAAGCTTCCGTAGCCACAACTCTACCATACCCTATCGACCATGCTATCCCAATACAGTTGCCGACTGTGGCTTCGTTCATTCCGAACCTCCCTTTCGGCTTCCCGTTTAGAATCTCCATCCACAGCTGGGAGACGCCTCTCCCGTCAAGGAGTATGGCTGCATTGATGCAAATTCACCACAACAGGGAAATCATTATGTTTGAAGCTAGAGCTTTTATCGATGGCCATTGTGTTGGGTAGAGTCCCCAGCCTCAGTAGCTCCGATACCCGTGCTTAGATAGGCCATCCCAGATGCAGCTGGAGCTAACGGGAGAAACTAGATCCACTATCTTCCAGGAGCAGGGTCCATGGCCTCAAATGATCGGTAGGCCAATGACTCCCTCCTACTTTCTACAAGTTGCTGACTGCCCACGCTCAAGAACTTACGGCTGGTACGAATGCCTCTCCAGCATGGAAGGGCGGTCCTCTCAATGCACACCTACTTACCTTCAAACGAGGGTAGACTTTGATAAACATGGAAACGCCGAGAAATTGCGATTTCCTCCCTTTCACAACGAGATTCTTAGCCAAAATTGGTGGAATGTCAGCGAGAACCTTGGCCGGATCAAAGTCGTCGTCAGCGAAGGCTTCTTCCGAGGCAGCCGTGATCCCAGCTTTGAACGTGTCAAGAACAAAGTCTCGTTCTCGTTCCAGCATGCACCTTTGGGTGTGTACAATCCTGATCTGTATCCTCTAGCCACATCTCAATGCAGCGGAGCTAACATAGGATAGAAATACTTGAGTCCTCGGGCATCGCTTGGCCAAACCCAGGGATGTGGCATCAGCTTCCAATACCAGCTTACTTTCAAAACCTGTCCCCCCGCAGGTCCAACGAAGACGCACACGCGCATTCACCTCGCCGGCGAGAGGTGAAGGCCAAGTCAAAAGACAGAGATATCCCAGCTCCTATCCCTTTCAGCCTTACACCCTATCTTGCGAATGATCTCGAATCACACTATATATCTCCCGCCAATACATCTGATCCTTTCTTCGATTCATTTAGTTATGGGAGCCAGGACCGGCAATCTGGCCCTGTCAGTTTCGAAGACCAAATCATGTTAGATTACACACATTCTGCAACCCCGGCGAGTAGTCGTAGCGTCACTCACCAGCAGAGCAACGGCATCCCCAGACCTGCAAGCGTCCATGGCACGTTGCGTGATACCGAATACGACCAACTCATCGAGGCATTGAGCCCGCTGAAGGAAGGCATGGGCGGAACCCATGCCCCAGCAAATACCCGCAAGAGCAGCACACAATCAGCCGTAGCGGCCACAAAACCTTCAGCCGCAGCAGAAGCTAGATATGCCTCCTACTCCAAAGCTTCTATTCGCTCGGGTGCCGCTGTAGATCACGCGCTGCCCTCTGAACGGGATGTTTCAGACGTGAGTATGAGATCCCGATTTTCCGAAGACTTCGTGGAGCAAAAGGAGACTTCCGACTTGAAAGTCCACAAGGCCCCAACGCTTTCGGTAAAGGGTAAGAAAGAGGGGAAAGAAGGTGAAGTCGGGGACTCCCTAATGGCATCGAGATATGCTTCTACAGGTTCCACGAGTCATGGTCATAAGACAAGCGCATCCAAGAGGAAGAGAAGTCAAGATATGGCGGCCAAGAAGGCCTTAATCACGGATGATGAGGCCCAGAGCTCGCCAACCAGAAGGGTTTCCAAATCAAAAAGGCGTGAACAGGCTGACCATAGCGACCACCCGACGGATGGCAAGAGGGGCGCCCTAGAGCCGATCACAAATACAAATTGACCAGAGCACGATTGCGGTGGTAATGCTTTATATGAGTTGGCGGGAAAAGGGCAGATGGCAGTGTGTATGGATGGATGAATACGCTCGTCCAAATTCAATTCAGAATACTTATCAATGCGCCTTTGGGCGGTTTAGAATTGCTAGCACGCAAGTCAGCTCCAGCTTGCTCTTCCGGTGTATATTCGGTGGGTGTTAACAGCCCTACCGTCGTCTTTAAAAGGACGTATTGCTACCCTGCCCCAGCGACACCACTGCCCTTGATACTCGTGTACTCGCGCTGCGGCACTCTGTACTCTTTTACTAGTAGATATCACGAAGCGCGGTTCAAGAGACGTTCACCCTCACTTCACCACTACTTCACCATTCAGTTCACCATCACGTGCAATTTTATGCAGGTAAACGCGTATCCAGACTCGTGCGCAGGACAGCGTGCACAATGGCAGACCTCCTCCAGTCTCTTTTAACAACTTGGCCTGCCCATCTCCAACACCAAACTGAGGCCAATATGTCCAGTCCCGGCAGCGGCACGCGCCAGCCAAAACCACAGCCAAAACCACAGCCAAAGCCAGGAGAAAGTCCGGACGTATCCGCCGATTGCTACGTCGACGCCGACGAATTCCTGCAGAGCATCATTCCCAGTCCCACTGGCTCTGTTGCCTCCAGAAATGCATCGGCCGCCATACAACCCGTACAAATCGGACAGCCGCGAACCTCTGAGCACAGCGTCGCCTTCCACCATCTAGCGCAAGAAAAACGAATAGCCCACGAATTTATATTCAATGAGCGTGTTCCGCAGCAATTCAGTGCCACTCTCAAGCTGGGCGGCCAGAGGGTTGTCGAGGAGCCAGGGCCATGGCCGAGTAAGAAGGCGGCGAAGGAGGCTATATGTGCGAAGGGGTGTCAAGTGTTAAAAAGCATGGAGGGGATGTTGACACCTGCTCCAGAAACTGGTGAGAACTGGGTCGGAATGCTACAAGGTGGTACCCCTCGCTCCCCATTGTACACTTTCCAGGCAGGCCCACAACTTCTTAGCACTAACAAAGTCACAGAATACTACGATTGTGGGGACAATGCATGTCCTCGACCTACCTATACCGATTTTGCTGTGGGAAACCTCTTTGCTTGTGAGGTATTGATCGACGAACACGCCTCTAGCCCGTTTGGGGGCCGTTATTCCACATTTTCAAACAAGAAAGCCGCAAAGACCAACGCAGCTCGTGAAGCCGTTCAGTGGCTGATGGCGAATAATTTCATGGGGTCTCAGGGGCCACTAGCCAGGAAAAAGCGGAAAACCAGCGGTAGTGGCCTAGGAGCAGTGATGCCCGAGTCAGGGACAACGGTCGAGATCAATCGGGTTACGACTTTCACGCAGAAAGTGAACGGTAAGTCAAAACGATCATAGGCCAGAGCGAGCTCCTTGCAAAGCACAACTAATAACGTCAATACTACATAGTGCTCTGCCCCAAGATCGGACTGTCACCCCCCGAATACCGTCTCTCTCCGGACCCGAACTTCGAGTCCATGTACAGCGGGGCCGCCTACTTCAACGACCCCATTATCCCCAGTGAACCCATCGGCAACGTCCGCAACGTGTATGGCAAGAAAAAGGCCAAGGAAGAACTCGCAAAAGCGGTTCTGATATTTCTAAAGGACTGGGCAAAGAAAAAAGGCGTTGAACTGAGGGAGAAGGACTAAAGCGGTCGTTTTACAAACCCGGCCCATGGAAAGAATAAAAAATTAAAAATAAAAATAATAATAATAACGACCATAAAACGGGACTCACGACCAGTTTTCTCTTTCGATATTAATTAGGTGGGGAATACCCCAAACTCTCCAACGCCAACGTTTTTTAATTCAACGCCTTTTCTTTATTTTTTTTAACCAATTTTCTTAAAATAAAAATTAAACCAAAAATAAAATAATATTTCGAATTGAATATACCAAGTACAAGGCACATATACGTATCGCGCCCCTTACCTCCTCCCAGCAGTTTCACAACCGGCCCCCAACCCTCTTCCCCTCCCCTTCCCCAAACCCAGAAAAGAAAACCCAAGGGAAAATTTTTTTTTTCCTTCCCATTTCTCTCCCCAACACCCCCCACCAAGGGCCAAGGGAGGGGAGGGGGGCCGGCCAGCCAAACCAAACGAGCACAGCCGCGGCACTAGTTTCGGAGTTTTTTTTTTTTTTTTTTTTTTAATTTTTTAAAAATTTATTTATTCGCTATCGTTATCGTTATCGTTATGGAGAGAAAATTTTTTTCCTAATTTATTTATTTTCTTACTTGGGTTCTTGCCTGCTCGGGTCTGCCGATACATTGCGCCTCCCGCCCCAAATTAGGGCTCTTCGGCTTATGTGATGTGTGGTGGTGGTGGGTGATGATGTGAGCCGATCCTGTTTTTTTTTTTGGGGGGAGAGGGGTTTGAGAGACAATTCTGCCCCACGTGGTGACGAGGGGCGAAAAAATTTTTTTTTTCTTGGGGGAGGAGATTTCGCGGGTGGGGAACTCTTTTTTTTCGTGGCATACCCAGGTCCGGCCGAAATAGACGGGTTAAACAAAAGTCAAGTAGATAACGGCCATATTCGGTATTGACACCTAAAGAATCTAGGTGTCCCATACTGGGTGAAGGGACATTTGCATTCACGATTCTCCGGTCTGGTTTCAATATCACAAGATTCCTATGACGAAAAAAAGAAAAAAAACACCCTTAAAACCTTCCTCTTTGAAAAACAGAACCTTGTGAGATTTTATATAGAACAACAGAAAAACTCAAATAAACCACGTAGTAGGACCAAAACGAATAGGTAAATGGCAGAGAGAAGAGTTTAGAGCTTCGGAAGAAGAATCAGGCAGCAAGTACAGGGAGGTAGGACATGTCAAAGGCAAGCAAAGGGCGCCAGACTTTAAACCCCCTCCGGTTATGGAGGTCCCAGGTTGTTCCCGTACTCCTCATTTGCCCCGGTCCGCTTGTGTGAGATCGCAAGTGAACCCCATGATTAAAGATGTAATTGTGTAGAGGCTTCAGGTGTGGTAAGTGGGAACAAAAATATGGCAGGAACACACTTGAGGAACTGCAAAACACCTGGTGATAAGTGGATGTGATGTGGACGAAAAGCCCTTATCCAGTCCACTGAATCACGCAAAACAGCAGTGGAGTTTGAATGAAGTTCAATCCAAATAAGCAAACAAAACCGATAAAAACATAGATTGCATAACACCATACAGACGTCGGATCAACGCATTGAACGGGTGCACCGCGTCTACACCTCCATCCATGGGGACCTCTTGTAGGCGATATAACGCTGGACACCATCTCGACCCTCACGTACTAGCCATTTTCCTCTAGACACGCCGCAACTTTTTCGGGCTGTCTCTCTCGGGGCGCCTGATCTCCCATCGACACTGTCAATAATATAGTGTAGCAGTGAGAAGACAACGCTGATGTTGGGGTGTCTGGGGTTAAACTCCATCCAAAACCACAAGGAAACACGACAAGAGCGCCAGAACGACCAAGATCGACCTGTAAAACAACGCACAAGCTCGGAGAGTATTTGCTTGTGAGACGCATAGTATCCAAAAACAGAAAAGAAATCTATGCAATCAATTTTGGGATAGTCCTCTCTTCTGGATTTTGATAGTTCTAAATGGTGAAGCTACCGTTAACTCGAGCGCTGTTCAATCGCCGGTTCCAGCCTCCACCCCGTCTTGCGGGTAAACTAGGGGACCAGTGTCGAAAGCGAACGGACCGGATGGGTTCTCATCGGTATTCAGGAATGAATCAAAATCGAATTGGTCCAAGACATCTCCGCCTTCGAGTGGTCCAAAGTCCATATTGAATTGTGTCTATTAGGAATGGTCAGCTGCCACAATTGAGGACCGATTGGTGGACCGACAAAACTTACATCGGAATTATCCATTGGGAATCCTGCAACTTGGTTCGAGTCTGGTTGAGGAGGAGCGATAGTTGAAGTTGGCGCTGGTGCTGTAGCAGCGGTTTGCCCATTGGACCCCGACTGAGTAGGCCCATTTGACGATTTTTGGCCATTAAATGAGCTCGGGTGCTGGGGAGTTATTGGTGTGGATGGAGTCGGTGTTGGAGGTGGTTCAGGCTCGGATGAAGGTGTGGCAGCGGAATTGAGATTGGCAGTAGATCCCTTCTTTCGAGTGGGCTAAGTTCAATGTCAACATTTCGACAAGGAAAATTCACTAACTAGAGATGTTACCTTGCGTGGCTCCTTGTCCTTCTTTGCCTTGGGGTTTGCCTTAGTCGACTGTTGTGGAGTAGGCGGTGCTTGGGTTTGCTGGGGTGAAGATGGTTGCGTCCTGCCGTTGTTGTTCCCTGCTGGTAGTGCCTGCGGGGGCGGCATCGTGTTCCTTTGGCTGGGAGTACCCATTTGCTGTGTCTGTTGACCTTGATGCTGTGCCATCATCTGGGCTTGGTTGGGCTGACCCTGACCCGGCCAATTTCCATTCAAGACTCGATGTCGTTGAATCTGCTCGAGCTGTTGTGGGTTCATCTGCTGAGGGTTGAAACTGGGCGGGTGGGAACTAGGCGGCCGCATGACACTGCCATTAGGGACGTTATCACTCATATTCTTTATCTGGTGGTAGAATCCTTGGGGCATATCAGGAGGCATTTGATTTTGACCGAAGCCCATCGCTGCGGGGGAGTTACGTTGTTGAGCTTGTGGCATACTTCCATCAGGCATCGGTGAAGTAGGTAGTCCGGGCTGATTCAGCTTGGGAGTGCCTCGCTTCATCTGATCTGACGGGTTTGGAGAAGGCCCAGCTCTGCTTCCTTGTGGCGACATGCCTTGGTATCCTGGCTGACCAACACCAGGTTGGTCGGAGCGCGTAAGGTTGTCTTGCTCCTGGCGGGCCATCAATAGCCTCTTCTTGTTTTGTTGCTCTAGCAACATCAGCTGCATCTGGTAGTCCTGGAGGGCGTGATTACCGCCAGTTCCCCCGGGCGCCATCCCGCCTCTTATATTCGATGCGCTGGCGCCAGCGTAGAAACTGTCCAGGACAGGACCTAGGCTCTGGCCAGATTCCGAACCTTGTTGCATCATCGGAGACCCGTGGTTAGGAACTCCACCGGGGTTCGGCATGCCTTTCGGCATCGTTTGACTCTGCAAAGCTGAGCGTTGGTGTTGAGCCAGATTTTGGGCATATACCTGAATTGATTTCTGCTGCACCCCAGGGTTTTGTTGTTGGAAAGAATTAAACTGTGAAGCGGTGAGCTGGTTGGGATTTATTCCATTGGCAATTAACAAATTGTGAGCTTGCTGGGCCGAGGCAGCATTCACCTGCTGGCCTTGCATCTGCGGCTGTCCCCTCCCCATTGGTTGACCATTAAACTGCCCGCTTTCAAGTCGCGGTCTCTTCGATGGCGATGGTGCATTCTCGGCGGATGATGGAGACTGTGGTCGTGGGCCGTTCATATCCATATCTGACCCTTCTCCCCGATTCATCTGTTGTTGCATGATCTGGTGTTTTTGGGCTAGTTGTATTTGTTGTGGAGTACTGTAGGAACGATATTTGTTGTATCAGTCACGGTTTATAGTATTCTGTAGGCACACACGCGCTAGCCACTTGGGAGAAGGAGGGAGGTTGCGGTTCTGGGGGTTCAACGTACCTTTTCCGGCTATTACTCATAGCCGTTCTCGCCATGTCATTTTGGCCCATATTCATTCCGTTCTGCATACCTCGCATCATTATTTGATTTGGATACATTGGGCCGGCCATCATTGGGGGGTTTTGATGCCCTAGCATGTACCGTTGTTGCTCTTGCCTGATACGTTGTTGCGCCTGGTCCGAGTTTTGTGAGTGTGCTGTTATGAACAAGCGATAAAGGTGAGTTAGATACCTGTGTATGTTGCATATAAGCCAAAGCTGTCCCATCGCCGTTCCTACTAGTTCGTCGCTGAACGGCGTACATCTCCCAGAAGACGCACCACCAATCGAAAAGGAACGAGTTGGAAGGGCAGTCTTGCGGAACCTTTGCATCTGGAAGATCATCAGGACGTTTCCCATTGCCATCGTCCTTAGAACCTCCGGTGTCCATTGTATTTTCGTCGACGCCGTTGCCAAGGACGTTGCCGTCTGCATCGCGACGGAGTCCGGGACTTGTCCTCGAATTTTGGCCATCTGATATGGTCTTGAGAGAGACGTTACTTTTTAGTAGTGATCGCGCGCAGCCGTATAGGCCATTTTTCAGAAAGTAGTCGTAGATGTAGGTGTTGAGTTGGGCCGACGCGGCAAACATGTCATTACTATGGGTAGTTTCATCGCGTTGTCCTCCAGTGCCATTGTTCATCATGGGCATGCCGCCCACGGGGCCGCCGACAGAGCTCATCCCGGACATGCTCATATTGCTCATTTTCGTATATCCAGACAGGGAGATCGCCCAGCCTTAACCTCGTACTGCGGCTGGCAGCGCGATCTGGACGGAGTCCACGTTATCGATGATCGCTGCTGTGGGGCGCTTAATTCCGGATGCGGCGAAAAAACTCTTTGGTAGCCGGGTCGCTGTACTGACCGGTTGGAAACCCGACTGGGGAGAGATCACGGAAAAAGTTTCGATAGGAGAAAACAGAATGTGAAAACGAGCGTCCGAACTACTGAGTGAGAATGGCAGGGAGGATGGTGCTGATCCGCAGGGGAGACAAACCGATGCGCGGCAGTGTAGTGCTGTGCTGTGCTGTGCTGTGCTGTGCTGAGGTGGGTCGTGGGCGGTCGGGGGGGGGGGGGATGATTCGAAAAGGAGACCAAAATGCGATCGCGGCTGAGTAATGAGCGAGCGCAAGTTGTACACGATGGACGATCGCCTAAGATCGCGGGCGTCAGTTGGAGACAAGCGACCTGCAGGAGGCTCCAGAGCACGAAAAGGAATGACGCCTGGTCTCACGGCGGCTTCTGACCCAAGTGTGGCCCTAGTCGGGGGATGGATGGAGTGCGAGGAAGGCTCAGATGTGAGGAGGCCGGAGTAGAGAGGATAGGCCAAGGGTTGCGGCTGCGGCTGCGGTGTGGTGGTGGTGCCAGAGCAGCGGGCGACTCAGGCAAGCAGGAGCAGAGAAAGCAAGCGCTGGGTGTGGGCAGAGCAGTCAGTAGGTGTATTGTGCGAGGCAGCTGGTGGGAGCTGGCGGGAGCTGGTGGGAGCTGGTGGGAGCTGGTGGGAGCTGGTGACAAGCCCGGTGGACTTTGCTGGCGTGCTGGCGTGCTGGCACGGTCGCCCAGTCTCTTGCGTGGGAGGGAGAAGGGCAAATGCAAAAATGGCGCGGTGGTGCAAAGTGTAAAGCGTCTGGAACTCCCGACCGATGCTCCTTCGCTTGGGCCAACTGAGCGATCTCGGGCGGAAATCCAGTGCCGTGCCCAAGCGATGTTCTGGCGGTCGATCAGCGCAGGCTCGAACGGCCGGTCGTGAGATGCGGAGCGACAGATGGGGCTGCTGCTGAAGCAGGTACGAAGAGTCCGTAGGGCCCCAGTGCGACCGGCAGATGGGGAGCAGCACAGGTGGTTGCGATGAAAACCGCAGAAGCAGTTGGGCTTGGGTTAAAAGATGTGGCGGGTTGGGTAAGGGTTTCATCCGCCACCCCAGTCGGCTGCCCCTGCCGAAGATGGGGGAGTCCACTTGGGAAATCAGTGGGAACTCAGCGGGAAATCATTGGGAAATCGTTGGGAAGCCAACGCCCGGGCGACTCAAATCGCCGGGAATGTATGGCATTGTGGCGGATGATCGGCGTAAAAGCCTCAAAGAGCCTTGTTCCGCTGGTTTGCACACGCAGCAGAGAAATGCCAGCCTTCAAGAGGGGCGTCAGGGCGCAACAGCAGCGAGCGAGGCTTGCGTTTCGGGATGGGAGTGAAGCTTGCAATCCTCCCAACAAGGGCACGAGAACGCGAAAATCTGCTCTGGCTATGCGCTGCTCTAGCTCTGGGCGGGTCAGCCCTTTGTCCGGGTGGTTGGGGACGGACTTGGTGGACAGTACGGAGTAAATAGGATGCTGCTCTGCCGATGCGGGGACGGCATGTCTGGACTTACTTGCGAGCATAGCAAGGGGGCAAGTGGTCTCTGGTACTATGGATCATGGCTTCCATAATGCAAGAAGGAACCCGAATCCCTCTGCCTGGGTTTTGCAGTGTGTTTCCCGCTGGGCGGGGAGGAATGAATTAACTACTACAATGAGAATACCACCATCACGCCCCACAACAATGGTAAAACACGCAACGCCAACATGCCTCATGCCCGCATCCCATCGATAGTCTACTCAATCAATAGCTGCCCTCTTTTCGGCATTTGTTAAAATTACTCGTCATCGACGGGCATTTCATCGTCAATGTATCTGATCAAGCTCACTCTCATCTCGGTGGAGTCGTTCCCTCGCAACACATCGCTAATAAAATGTGCTTCGACCTGCATTTGTACCTGTGGCGGTTGAGAACATGCAAGGTCAGTCCCGGTTGAGCAAAACACTGGCCGGGAAAAGAAACGATATCGCAGCTGGTGAATGGAAATAGAACCTATGGAAACCTGGAATCCCGCGTCAAAGCCGGCGATTGATGGATCTAAGCGCCCAGTGAGCGCCACAGGCGCTGGGGACAAGAGAAAATAAAAAGCAACGAGGGGAACAAGATAAACAAGAGGAAGCGCTGAAATTTGTAAGGTAGCTTTCGGTGAGTCCCAGCCGCTCGCTGTAAGAGCGTTTGCAGGAACTCGGGCTATCAAGTCCTCAACTTCTACGAATTTTTGGCTCACCATCTCTAAAGCACCCCTCAATATTCCACACAGGATACTTGAATACCAGAGCTCATCCTGTGCTCGTCCATCATCAGGTAGCTCTACAAAGTCTACCAGGGGATTCTCCTCGAATATCAAGGAAAATTGCTTATTATCGCTCGTCCAATTGGTGACAGTTGGTGTAATATTAAGAAAGATCTTGAAGCCAACCTAATCTCTTCTTAGCCCTTTCAGAAAACCTTCAAGTACTGCTCTTGTGCTTGTGATCCTTGGTCATGCCAACTACAACTAGGAACGTACGAACCTTGGAAATCACCTCTGCGGTTTCTCGGAAGTTTGCACACCTGCCTGTGTTCGATTTGGCTAGGAAATCCTCGATTAAGCGCATGCCAATGTTATAACCCATCTTGTCTAGCTGTTTATTGACCTCGACATAATCGCTATCGTAGTCTTTACATAATTGAGCGACAATCGTCCCATAGGTAAGCGTCACCAGTTCCGCATTGACCTTGTCCACTCTCGTCCTACGGTTGTCACCAGTAAAATCTCAGCTTCAGCACGGGAGACGGTGGGCCTAGGGTCTCTAGTCGGGCGGAACCCAAAGAGGCACTTTTTTCTTTTAAGGGCATACACAGTAAGCTCGTGGAGAGATCCACTTACTTCCATACCCTACAAGGACGTCAGCATTTGGCATCATTGTGATGGCATAGATAACTTACTCTTCACCAATTCTAGCTGTCTTTGTGGAAGCCATGCTTCAGGCTAGGCACTTGGAACTTCTCGACAGAGGCAAAAGAATCCGTAACAACGAAACTGAATTCGTGATGGTGAAATCCACGCGGCTGTCGACGTTTGAGCCTCATCAAAGGTAACTAATCCCGATTTGGCTTGGCAATACAAGATAGCAAAAATGCGGCTCACCCAGGTAACGCCGCTTTAGCCGGGTGAGTTGGGTGAGGCAGCATGAGAGGCTAAAGAATCTAGGAGGCTAGAGAATTCAGAGAGTCAGAGAATTTAAGAGGCTAAAAAATGTAAAAAGTATAAGAATATTTAATAAAATTAGAGAATTTAGGAAGCTGAAATATTATCAAGAGCTTATGTTATAAATATAGATTCTAAGGCTTAAAAAGCAAAATAGGACTACTTTTATTTAACGATTCAAAGCTAAAGAGAATAAGAGGTCTAGAAGAAGACTTTGTATTTATATATATAAGAAGAAGAAGATTTTAAACTTATAGTTTGAACATCTCAAGGTGCTTGAGCTATACTAGCTATGGTTGGGTTCACTGGCTATACTATGAATGGTAGTAGTTCACGATGAGACCTGTTTGTAGGTCTGTTAGATGTTACAAATATTACGAACCTCTGATCTGAGCCTTACCAAGTCGTATCGAGCCGTATGAGCTCATCGCCAGACCCATGAACCTTGCGCAAAGCTCTTGAACCTCCATACGGGCCTCAACAATAATGCAAGACTCTATGTAGATATTAGGAGCCTGCGCTGGCCGCAGGAATGCTATACAGCAGGGTAACCCTATGTGATTTCCATTACTGTATTTAGTCGATTAGCTGACCCTCAGGAGGAGGCCAGCGATTAGTTCTTTTACATACTAGAATCGATCTTCTTGCCTTCTGATATCGTACCCACCTGTAGCCTACCCAGGGGGTTGTCAGCGACCCTCAGTAGAACCCGATGCTCCGACCAAGCCTACATATGTCTACGTCGACTTGCCGTCGTGCCATCAGCAACCAAGCCAGTCAGACAGTATCACATTGCCATAATAACCCTAGGAGTCCCTGCAGGAGGTGACCCTTATAGTGGACCTCAACTAGACCTACTGCCTAACGGACCTATGAATGGACTATACCGCAAACTACTACTATTTGTAAAATGACTAGCGAACCTACTGCAGCTGGCATAGCTTGTAATAATTCGCAGCAGGTTCGAAAGCTCTTTCTTCCTATATATATAAATGCGAAGTCTTTTTCTACATCTTCTCTTCTCTTTAGCTTTGAATTGTCAAATAGAAGTAATCCTATCTTGCTTTCCAAGTGCCCGGAATCTATGTTCGTGACATTAGGCAGTAAACATAGTTGAGATCCATATAGAGGTTTATGAACTTAGGCAGGACTTGCACAGAGATCTATAGATAAGGTTTATATAGAGGTTTGAAAGCTTGCATAAGGTTCGTGGGTTTGGCGATAAGCTTATGCAGCTCAATGAGGCTTGTGGAGGCTAGATCGTAACATTAAGGGTTCTTGCAAGAGGCAATCCTTATAAGAATTAAGAATACTTTTACTAATTAAGTGTAAGGAGCGGTCTCCTGGGGACTTCGTGGCAGTGTGACGCTGGCCAGTCGCTGGGTGTGCGTCCTGGCGACTGGGGGCTACAATCGGGCCTACGCTTAGAGTTGGCTGGTTAGGGGTTTCGGGTACACGTCGGGTCGCGATATGGAAGCGGTTACGAGGTGTGAAACATAGGCAGAGGCTCAATTCTAATAGCTTGAAGAACTGATCGCTGGCCTCGCCCCTGAGGCTAGCGAGACGACTATATATAGGGTGCGGCTCAATACCCCCCTTGGGTTACCATATGCGTCAACCCGTCGACCCGTGTATGCATAGTCCGCGCGTCATTACATTAAGATTACTTCTTTATCTTTATAATAATTATATTACCTCTATAAACACAATATAATTACTTTATGCTGAAATTTCTTCATCATCACTATAAACCATTATATTATTATATATTACTAAAATCTATGCTATAGTCTTGTAAATAGTGAAGGCATAATTAGAATTGATGGAGGTTTTAGTTGTTGCATTGCAAAATAGCTAAGGGTGAGTAATATATTTAGTTTCCCTACTCTACACTAAAAGCTAATTATTATGTATCTGCACATCCTTTGGGGCAGCGTCAATTGCATGAGGCAGTTTTCTCCTGTTCCAGCGGGTGAGTTATAGGCACAGGCTCGCCAAAACTCGCGCAAGCACAGGCGGCGTTGCTCACATGCCAAATCAGGGTGAGGTTAGGGCGCATTTTCATAACCTTGGCGTATCAGCACAACTTTGAGGTTTTAGCGTGTGGCGGCCGCAACGAGAGCAGCTGCGTTCAAAGGGGGATCCCCATATCTGCACCGCAATGTCCGCTGGAAAGCGACCCGCGTCAGACTTCTTTGGCTCATCGCAACTGGTCAAGAGGCAAAGATCGGACGCTAATATTGGGGATGCTGCTGCGGTTGTCAAAGCCACCGCTCAAAATGGCGCGCTCATACAAACGGTGTGGCATCCTCTCCAGGGAGCTCCCGACATGTCATGGGGCGCTGGCTAATGTGGGAGTTAGGTACCTCGAACAAGTGGGCTCCACGCTCCAATTATGGAGCTAACGGGTATTGTTGGCTTAAGTTGTGTCACTTGGACAAGCCGCTGACATTCCTCTACAGGGCATTCGGGGGAAGTCTTTGCTACGAGGTTTGATCCAACGGGTGAATATATTGCATCTGGATCCATGGACCGTTCGATACGTACGTGCATTCCGCGCACGCATGTGGCACACAGACACAGGGACTAATGAAGCTCCTAGTATTATGGCGAACGTATGGCTCATGTGATAACTATGGAATCCTAACGGGTCACAAGGGAGCGGTGCTAGACCTGCATTGGTCTCGGGACTCTAGGGTCATATTCTCTGCCTCGGCGGATATGATGCTATCGAGCTGGGATCTGGAAACCGGACTGCGAATACGCCGGCACGTCGGACATGAAGAAGTCATCAACTGTATGGATGTCAGTCGGCGGGGGGAGGAGGTTCTGGTCAGTGGTAGCGATGACGGCTATATTGGAGTAAGCACCTCTACGGGAAACTCCCAGCACGAGAGGCTCTTGTGCTACAACATTTCCAATTGGTGCGCCAACTCACTGACCAACCACTAACCATAGATTTGGGACCCAAGACAGAAAGAAGCTGTCGAATACATTGAAACGGAATTTCCAGTAACAGCAATAGCATTATCTGAAGCGGGCAATGAGCTTTACTCGGGCAGCATCGACAACGACATCAAGGTCTGGGATCTCCGCAAGAAAGCCGTCGCCTACTCCCTCCTAGGCCACACCGACACCATCACATCTCTAAGCATCTCACCCGACTCTCAAACTCTCCTATCCAACTCCATGGACTCGACTGTGAGGACATGGGATATCCGCCCTTTCGCCCCTACGGACCGGCAGATAAAAGCATACGACGGCGCACCCCATGGCCTCGAGAAGAACTTGATAAGAGCTAGTTGGGACCCAAAGGGCACGAAAATCGCGGCAGGAAGCTGGGACAGAAGTGTAGTTGTGTGGGAGGCAGCGTCTGGGAAACTTTTATACAAATTACCGGGCCACAAGGGATGTGTGAATGATGTGCGGTTCTCGCCTGGCTCTGAACCGATAAGTACGTCTTTCCCCACACCCTGTTCTCCGCGTCTTTTTTTCTTTCTTTTTATTTTTTTTATGTATACTGACATCCCGCAGTCGTCTCAGGATCTTCAGATCGCAACCTCATGCTAGGCGAATTGGGGAAATAAAGTCATCTTATCCCGTTCACTCACTCATCCCAACCAAATCCGCCACCAGTTGTCGTTCTAGCTTCTGAACAAGCGAGAATTAGAAGGAAAAAAAACCAATGGGACGGCTGTGTATTTTTACCTACTACATACCTAGTCTATCTATCTATCTATAACGGACTCGTTTTCTTGCAGCATCGACGACGTATAGATCCCTGAGAGGGAGAGAGAGAGAGAGAGAGAGAGAGAGAGAGGAGAGATTGAAGAACAACCAGATAAAAACCCTCCACCCAAACCCCCCCTCCCTCTCCCTCCTCTATAGATACCCCCCAAACTCCCCACATCCCCTCCTCCACAAAAACTCCAAACCAAACCAACCAAACAACCACCATCCATCCATTCATCCATCTATCCTCTCAACCTCACCCATCCATCCACGCTCTCACCACTCCTTTATTCGATTTTATTTATTTATCTTTATTTAAATTCTTTTCTTCGGGGGAGAAAGTGGGGTGGAATTGGACGTTTGGTGCTGTATAGGCCTCCCGGCGAAATGTCTAGATGTAAGATGGCTCGCTCATTCATGGCATGTTTTGTAATCTTAATAGAGATGGTATTTCTAACCTAGCGTCTATCTTTATATGTACATCCGCCAAGCTAGTGAATACATTTCTCCTCTTCCAGTCGAGGAGAACCTGAGTAAAGGACCCCCGGACACCTATAAAGAAAAATTCGAAAAACGCCATTCAGGGAGCCCCGCCCAATAATGTATATATATATAGATGTATGAATGAAAGTAAAGGCGAAACTAGAGGGTCGACGACCGGGAACCGAACGTTGAGCAGGGGGACACAGCCCTCTATGATAAACTTTCAAAGTTGCAGTACCGTTCATCTCTACTTCGCATCATTCATAGGAGACATAAGAGGGGGAAGCCTAACTCTCGAACATCAGGCTTGGGGATGTCAGAAGTATCTGGGACTAGTGCTAGGGCCTGCATTCCATGCAACCCTCCCGAACTCAGAGGGGTGCGTCGGTAACGGCGAATGCTCTTCTGAGTAAACCGTTTGTGGTGTCGCAGAGACGGCATAACTTACGCCATCATCAGAGATATACGATGGGGGTCGGTTGGCCGTGTTAGGCCTGTGTTGCGGATCTTCTCCTTGGTGGCTATCGTTTCGTTGCCAATAAAGGAGGTTGGGATCGGCTCTCTGAAGTTCAAATTTTAGCAATGCTACTCTAGCTCCGCGTTGGAAAATGAGACCTACCACAGTGTATCTCCAGTTACCATATGCAGGAGGAGGGATCAGTGTAGCTTCGGATTCTAATCCTGCAGCTTCCTCATCGTGTGCTAGCACTACCCTAATCGGCTCTCGTGGATTGGCAATATGTGCTAGACCCATTGGGGAGCGGATACGGGAACTGCAGTGGCCCGAGCCTACCCTCATCGCGATCATACAAAGCCGGATGAGAGAGTGGCAGAAGTAGATCGTTAGGACTAGTATGATAAGAATGAAGATTATGTGGAACTCTTGGCCTAGACTACGACCAGAGAGGGCGAGCCCGAGGTCTAATGTCACTGTTAGTAAAGCCTAGGGGAGATCGGGTTATAGAAACTCACAAAGGCAAAGAACGAGGGCAAGTGCGCATCCTGACCCAAGGCAGCACATTAATTTAAACCGCAGAGCCGGCTCCGTTATGCCTGGAAATAACAGTGGGCTTTTTGCTTTCCATTTCCCACGGTGTCGTCGCGATCGACTGCCCCTAACTCTAACCGGTGTTTCCGGTTGTTGTACAGTAGAGTCTGCACTCCAAAACTGCTGTGGTTGTGGGTGATAGGCTTGAGGGGGTACGACGGGTGATCGCAAGGTTCCCGAAAACGTCTCTGGAGTGGTAGGGCGAGTACTTCTCGGTGATGGGTTGAGAAAAATAGGAGAGAGGGGCGACACTGGTGATACTGGTGATAGCAAAACCGGGTTTGGAGGAGAGCTGTCAGAAGGTGGGGCCCTAGCTGCCAGGATGGTAATTTCTGGAGGTTTGTGTCTTTCTAGCCGACTACCTTCCTCCCTTGGGCCAGATGTCCCAGTAAACATTTCCCGTAGATTGCTATGAACGGAATCTAAACGAGTAAGTCGTAGTCGTCTTTGGCCATCGGAAGGGCTGGGTATGGGGCGCTGCATCTTGGTGAGGTAGCGTGGTAAAACCGAGCTTCATAGAAGTGTCTAGCTTGCTCCAGGAGTCACTCAAGATCCTAGATGCTATCCGGCTTGCTCTCGGGTGAATGAAGTATTTGACGAGGTCGTCGAACGTAGATAAGGAGATTTTCGTTTGTTTATCTGACTTGGCCCATCGGAGGGCTGTCTGAGACAAGGTGCTCACAAGGTATGAAGTAGCGAGGGACCACAGCCAAGTGGTGGTGTAGGAGATCCGTTGAAGTGAAACGCGAAAGTATGGTGGCTCGACCACAATGAGGTTTCTGGAAGGTAGAGGTTGAGTGAATTGTTGTGTTCCAAGATCGGAAATGGTGGAAAAGCCGGAGGAGTCAGCGAAAGTGAGTAGTTCCGGAGCATCGACCAGCGGGTCCCCGCTACGGTTGGTCGTCGGTTTATGGGAGTCACCGTTGTGTTGTGCAGCAGGTGTCTATGCCAGAGCGGAAGTCGCAAGTGTCATGGACAAGCCAAAGAACGACAACGACCCAGCGCAGTCCAAAACCAACAAAGTCCGAGAATCCCAGCTCGGAGAGGAGAGAATGCAGGAGGAGAGGAAAAAGAGGCACAAACGAATGGAAGAGAGGGAGGGTTTAGCAAGGCGACGGTGGGTCGAACATTGCACCCAGAGCGACAGTGACCAGTGACGGGACCTCGACTCAGGAGGGAGCGAGGACGGGCTGTCCTGGTTCGGCGAATAAAAGAGAGAAACCCAAAGCCCACCCAAACAACGGAAAAGAAGACGGAATATGGATAAGGGGAGGGAGAGGGAGGAGAGAGGGGACCCTATCATGCATCCCCGCGACGGCGGAGCAGCACGACACCCAACCGATGAGAGCGATGATACATGGCCAAACCCCCAGCGTCGTTTCGCTTGTGTCAGGGGCGGCAACGGGCGATGGATTTCAGCTTTGTTACGGCGACCGACGAATCAGAGCCCGGAGCCTGGAGAAATTCGGGGATCGAGGGATGAGGAGCCCCCTTCACAGCCTGCCATAGAGAGCGCTGTATAGCACTCCGAATAGATTACACGGTGTGTGCGCGTGGAGTTTGTAGAAGGCACGCGAACGGCGGACGGCAGATGCGTCTTTGTCGCGCGACTGCTGATCCTCTGGCTATTGCCGTATAAAAATACCTAACGTCAAGTGCTCCAAGTATGTACTTGTACATGCACGCATACGTACATACATACATACAATACATACGTAGTACTCGTACAGTGCGTACGGAGCCATCCCATCCTATCCCATCCTCTACGGTGCCATCGCTTTCCTTTTTTTTTTTCTCTTCGCAGCACTTTATGCAAGGCAGAGCATATATATATGCAGGTACAATCTCGAACATGTGCGTGCTGAACATAGCAACAAGCGGCAACAAGCAGCTCCTCTGCCCAACTCGAGGGAAGAAAGTTTGGTGTTTGGTGTTGGTTTTTTTTATTGCGTGTTGCTTCTGCGGTGTATGATGTGATACAAATTTATTTAGACTCTTGCGGGCATTGCCACAAACCCTAGGGAGAGGACCGCCAGTTTCTCTCCCGAAAATACATTACATGCAACGGGCCTGCAATCATCCCCACGAGCGATCTTCTCTCCCGTCAACTTCATAGGGGAGAGGGGGGGGGCATAACTCTCTAGCACCCTTTGTGGCGTTCCGTACCGTACCTGTACGTACTCAGTGCAGCCCGCACACACGTGACGCAGCACACTCGCCGAGCCTCACAGCCAAGTCGTTCAATCGAAAGAAAAAAAAAAAAAACACAATAGTACGTATCCCCAGATCCTCCTCATCACCTACTACTACTTCTCCTACTCCTACTATTACGGCTACATCACCACAACATCGTGCACGCAGAAACGCAACGCAGCGCATATCCACACCACACATATATAGGTCGAAAGAAAGATATAATGCCCAAGCAGCGCATCGTCGTGACGCCCGCCGCCTCGCGACAGCCAAAACCCAAACCTGGCTTCCTCGGCGCTGCCTATGCGGAGCTCACATCCCCTGAGAATGCCTCGGTCGTGCGGTCGGTGGTGATTTTTGGTGTAGGCTTTTTTTTTTTTCCCTTTCTGATAGCGCGAAGGGGAGAAGGGAAGGGGGGAGGGGATGGGGATATGGCGTATAACGGGCTGACTCGAGTTTGGGGGGTGCGTTATCTAGGTTGCCGTTGCATTCTTTCACTCTCCGTGGAGTGAGGTGTTATTGCCTCCGTAAGTTCATACACAAACACACCGCTTTCCTACCTCTCTTTTGCCTGCCTGCCTTACTAACAAATCTGCTGCTCCACAATGTAGGCTATAGCCTTGTATAAAGGGGATCGGGTCTGTAGACGCAACATCTGTAGGGCAAAGGTCATCAAGGAGCGGCTGGGGATGGACGCGGGCATAGACAGCGCATACTCTGGCGTTGCATGGCGAGGGGACTGGGGGTTCTTGTGGATTTCGACACGAGATACAAAACACTACTCGCTCTATCGGCCGTACAACTTGAAATTTGTACCATAGTATTTCGCTAGAACTGCACAAATATTTCTTCTATTGCGGCTCCTGAAGCCTAGAATTGCATTACAAGCCTTTGTGGTGTACGAGAAGTTGCTTCTATAGCAACGACACTAAGCCGCCTGGACGCCCGATTAATGCGGTTAGAGTCAAATAAAAACGTGGTCCTGCTAGATGTCATTCGGCCTCAGCGAACAGTTACCCCGGACCTCTTAGTGTACATCCTCGCTGCAATATTCATGGATGCCAGCTCCTGAAAGAGTAGCTTAGCCGCGTAGGGGATATGGACCTGCGATATCTTTGTCTTGTTATGGCATGGCCGACATTCAAAGAGATTCTTTTTGAGATTCCTACAATGTTCATTAGCAAACTTGGGTCCGTAGATATAACGGGAATAGATCTTACGCTATGGGCGTCATTAGGCCACAGATATCGCAGATATGTACCCTAAATGCATCCGACACCTCAAACAGTCGCTCCTTCAAGAACGCACTGGCCCCATGCGAGATCATGCAATCACGTTCCATTTCTCCAAAACGGAGACCACCATCTCTAGCCCTACCCTCAACTGGCTGCCTTGTCAATATTTGGACCGGCCCTCTAGCTCTAGCGTGAATTTTATCGTCGACCATATGGCGGAGACGCTGGTAATAGGTAGGACCTAGGAAGACCTGGGCCACAAGCTTTCTACCGGTGTGGCCGTTATACATGACCTCAAATCCCCGAGACTGATAGCCATGCTCTCGAAGAAGTCTCGAAACGGAATCCACTGTGACCTCCGTAAACGGAGTTGCGTCGCCTTCATAACCTCGGAGGGATGAAACTTTGCTAAGCTGGCATTCGATCAAATGCGCAATGGTCATACGCGACGGGATAGCATGAGGATTGATGATCAGATCCGGGACGATGCCCTCCCTAGTGAACGGCATATCTTCCGACCGGTATGTGATGCCAATGGTACCTTTTTGGCCATGCCTGGACGCAAATTTATCACCAATTTGAGGTATTTTGGTCGTCCTCATTCTCACTTTAACAAATCTCAGCCCCTCTGCGTTCGTGGTCATCAGTACCTGATCAACAATCCCGTTCTCTGTACTTCTCAGTGGCGTTGAAACGTCTCGTTTGGTGTGATACTTTGTCCGTTGACCGAGTTCTTCAGCATCAGGGGAGATCGGCGCTGTCTTTCCGATAATAATATCCTCGCCTGACACCCTCACCCCGGGGGCAACGATGCCGTCGTCATCGAGCTTGTCATAAGTGCCGTGCTTGAGCTTTAAAGTGTCGCTCCTCATTGGCTTCTCAAAGCTTTCAAGGATATTCATGCCTACTCGCTTCTCCTGATCGCTGTAAGACCTATAGAACAGGCTCCGGAAGAGGCCCCTGTCAATACTACTCTGGTTCATGATCACAGAGTCTTCCTGATTGTATCCCGAATAACAGGCAATAGCGACGATGGCATTCTGACCAGCAGGCAGCTCTCGAAATTTCAAGAACTCCATAGAGCGTGTTGTAGCTAACGGCTTCTGGGGGTAGTATAAAATATTTGCCATAGTATCCATACGTTGGTCGTAATTCGTTAAGAATACGCCCATTGCCTGTTTACCCATAGCAGATTGGTAGGTATTACGGGGCGACTAGAGCATTCATGATCAGATTATGTAGACAAGGTTACAGGGCTACGACTTACTTGGTTATGATCTGGGAACGGAATAATGCTCGCGCAGATACCTAAGATCATGCTCGGGTGGATTTCGCAGTGAGTCCATGTGTGTGCTGTAGCGTTAATTGGAGCTTTGACTCTCTTGTTTAGATCCGAGTTATCTTCCGGTACTACATAGCCCGCCTGCAGCTGCTTGGATATTTCTAGGTCCTCTGGTGTCATGACGATCATAACTGTTTCCTCCTCTTCAGCATCCACATACTCCACAATACCCTGGTTGACTAGGCCCTTCCAGCCAAACATCTGTGCCTCTCTTTGTTCGGAGTCTAAGCCTGGGTCTAAATCCTTATCGTCTTCCAGCTTCATGATATGTTCCTTATTCAAGACTAAATTTCCGCGATTCGAGCTCCCGGGATCATTGTCAATAACAAAGAGCGGCCTACACACTCTGCCAGCGTCCGTAAAAATCTTGAACTCCCGATCGCGGATGTCTCGTACCAAGCTGACTTCGTGCGAAATGAGGTGGGTTCGCCTTAAGTGTTGTACTGTCCGTACAAGATGGGCTGGATCGAGATGGACACCGACCCAGACACCGTTGACGAATACCTTAGTTGCGTTTGGTGCTCGATGCGACTCGTACTCCTCTAGTACGTCCATATTTCTTTGGACCATAAATTCGATAATTGGTTCGCTCGGCGTACCGACGGTGATGTAGCACATCAACGCCAGATTCTTAACAAGACCACAGGCTTGCCCCTCGGGGGTCTCTGCCGGGCACACTAATCCCCAGTGTGTGTTGTGGAGCTGCCTTGGCTTCGCGATTTTTCCGTCTCGACCGATAGGTGTGTTGGTCCGACGGAGATGAGATAGTGTCGATGCAAAGGTGTAGCGATTCAGCACCTGGGATACACCAGCCTTCGAAGTAGCCGCCTTCTTTTGGTCGCCCCAGTTGCCAGTAGCGAGCGAATACTTGAGGCCGTTCGTGATGGTGGTGGATTTTACTCCAAGGGTCAAGTTGAATTCGCGGTTATTTTCAACGCATTTTTGGAGGTACTTGTAGACATCCTTAGTGAGTTTCTTGAAGAGCATCCTAAAGAGGTTTGCCAGAAGAGGGCCAGCCAGATCCAGCCGCTTCTTCCCAAAATGATCTCGATCATCGACTTCCCGTCGACCAAGAGCGCACTGCAGCATTTTATGGACCATGTAACCCAAGAAAAACGCCTTCCTCGTTTCGCTACCCTCATTCTGGGCGATATGAGGTAAGAGCTCTTTCTGCATAATATCCCTTGCGTACCTAATACGCTTGTCTCGTGCTACACCCTGTGAAGAACCGCGCTTGCCGATAAAATCCAAGGCGATCTCTCGCTCCTGGATTACAAAGGCTTCTTCAAGGCAGGGCCTCAGCATCTCTAACATCGGCGTATCGTTTTTGTCGTAGCAGATGTGATTCAGTATGTCTTCATCAGATACAACACCGAGTGCTCGAAAGACGATGGCAATAGGGATTTCGGACTTGATGTATGGGAGTGTTGACTTGATGGTCTGCCCGAACCCCCCCTTTGCGCCCTCTCCTTTAGCAAAGAGCTTTATCTGCATACTTGAGATCAGCCTCGATCCTTTCTCAACCGCACTCCGTATTTCAGCAACAAAAGGTGTCGGACTAGGAGGGGCCTTCTTGAACACCTGGACTATATTAGCAGCGCTCCTCTCTTGGGCAATGAGCACTTTTTCGCTGCCGTTGATTATAAAGTATCCGCCTTGGTCATACGGACACTCATTCCAGGAATAGAGTTCCTGCTCACTAAGATCCTTAAGTATGCAGTACTTGGACTTGAGCATGATAGGAAGCTTCCCAACGAAGACCTTAGTTATTTCTCCTTCATGGCTGACATCAGAGCCATCTTCGTTTTCCCACTGCAGAAACGATCCGCGTGTTCGTTGGTCGTCGACATCCATTGCGGCCTCCCCCTCATCGCTCGGATTTGGGATCCCTTTCTCCCTTGCGACGAGCACCCGCTTTGTCATTTCCAGGTACAAGGGACTGGAGTAAGTGAGACTTCTTAGTCGCGCTTCCTGTGGTAACATAACGCTTGTACTGCCATCACCCTCAGTCATAGCCGGCCGAGAGAGTAAAACGGTTCCGAATTTGATTTCGTATCTTCGTAAAGCCACAGGGTCACCACCGTCATCAGCTATCGGTGGCGCATTCTGATCGAGGATTAATTGCGAATCTTCTTCTACGAGCTCTTGCATCGTCGTCGAAACAAACTCATCGAATGAGTCGAGTTGTTGTGAGACAAGTCCTTTGGCCTCAAAGAAGGACGAGATGACAGTCCAGCAATCTTCCGCCGTGATCCCAGTTTCTTGATCATCGTAATCGTAGTCATCGCCGCCATCATACGCTCCCGCCATGGTAGCACGCTCGTGAAAGGAAAGGCGCTGCTTTGATGAAAGAATGCGCCTCTAAAGAGAGCGGCTATATGTCGAAGAGCAACTGCAACCCTACTATGCGAGAGCGAACAAACGATCGATCACGGAATCGCCGTTAAAATCTCTAGGCGTGCTATTTTGTGTAGATGAGGGCAGACAATCAATCATAGGAAAAATCACTTTGTCGCAACGAGTTGAATATACTCGCCTCACATATGTAGTCAGCAACTCGCTAAAATAGGTTGAGCCGCACAGATTAGAAAATGCCCCAGATAAATGCTACTACTAATCTACTGTAGAATATATTATAAAAACTGGATTAACGTGCTAAGAATATCCTTCATCGTAAAGTCCACATCTCCATCTATACTTTCGCTTTCAGTTATGATTCTGGCTTGCTCTAGAAGGTTATCAGTACGAATTAATTGCTGAAGACTCACTTGGGAAGCATACCTTCGAGAGTGGCCTTTATGAGCGATAGATCCTCACCGCGGTCTGCAAAGATTTCCTGTATCCTGTTCTTTGCGCCGTCGTCTTCCGCGATGAGCCAAGCCAGAATCACGTCAATCATCTTAACTAACGTCAGCGACTGAGGTAGAAAGGAGTGGACGACGGCATACGAACTTGTAAGCAGAAAAGCCCTGCATCAAGCCGTCGTGAGAACCAAGCGTCTGACAGCTCCCCTTGCACCTCTGAATCCATGCTAGCTTTCTCCTGTTCTATCTCTTCGTCGATCGTCGAGACCTTTGAAGAGCTATCTCTTCGGAGACTAACCAACTTCACTAGCTTTTCGTAGTCTTTCTCAACAAATTTTGCCAACGTCCTAATCCTCCCGGCAGAATCGGCCGGCAAGTTACGCAAAAGCGCCGCGAAAATCCCAAGCAAGTGTTCGATCGTTTTGCTGTCTTGCTACTATCGAGTCAGAGGTTAAGTAAGCTCTATCGCGGGCTTCCGTACCTTCTTCATGAACATGCTAAAAACGGTTTTGAGACCTGCTGCTTCAACTAGCCTCTCGCACATTTCTATCCCATTCGGGCCCCCAACGGCATGATCAAGTAATCTCAAGGCTCTTGGTTTGCTCATCCTCCCCTCACGGAGCATGATGAGGCACAATTCCACCCCTTCAGCTACCACAAATATACGTTTCCCTTCGGCCTCCTGAACCACACATGTCAAGCAATCAAAAACGTTTTCAACGAACTCTTCCTCGTCACTCCCCTTTAACGGGTCTCTCTTCCGGTAGGAACTGAGGAGTTGTAGAAGGGTGTCAACGCCGTCTATTTCCGCCAATCGTTTCCGGTTTACAACAGACGATTGCAACAAAATAGCAAGAACCTCGGCGGCGTATTGTTTGTTCTGGGTGACTGGGGACTCCCGAACCTTAATCCGTCCTAACAGCCACGACATGACAGATGTTTGCTGAGCAATCATTTCAGATATCGATTGCTGTGAGGCGAGATTCTCCAATATCGCTAGTAAAAGCCCATGTCAGTGTGGCTAACTCAAGTTTACTCGACTAACATACTAAGACCGTGATAAACCCCGGCTTTGTCCGGTTCGTTGCTTTCATTAAACCGAGATAGATTTTGTATTAGGAGGTCCAACAAATCAGCCTCCAGCTACACTAAATTTAGCAAGTGGTCTCGAGCTAGGCAAAAGTTACCTTACCATAGCATTCACCAGGGCATCCCACTGTCCTTGCTCCGCTTCCACATCCTCTCCCGTAAGCTCAGCGATTACCTCCATAACATCGATTGTGATGTCGGTATTTTCGTGTGACAGGAGAGTGACTAGTGAATTGACACAGCCAAGCCTTGCAAACTCTACATAGAGCTCAGAGTGCTCCGATAGTATTGACAAAGCCTTGATATCTGAATCAAGATCAGCTTCAGAACCCATGAACCTATCCAATATTAGTAACCTCGAGCATCTCTAGACTCAATGATTGCAAAAACCGACTTTTCTGGATCTTCCTCAAATTTTGCCCTCAATTCAGCATTCTGCGATATCCGTTTCTCAAAACCCAGAGCCATTTTCCGCAGCCAGACAGAGCTTATCGCCTCAGGCTATGATACGTTAATCGTGTTCATGGGGAAAGGGCGAAATGTGGCAGAGCACCCACTGCAGAATCACCACCATCCCGATCTTCTATAAAGTCAAGTATTTCTGCTGTGTCTTTTGTTATGCCTCCACCAAAAAATCGGCCGTCTTCGTCATCGTCATCTGGTTCGACTAAGGAGTATTCGGGTACTGCCTCGACCTCTAGGGGATCATTTCCGCTGTCCTCATCTTCCGCGGTAGCTCGACCTTTGCCCTTAACGTCCCTATTCATGTGCACCTTCATAGATTTGTAGACATCTAGCATAGTAAGCATATGGCCCCGCCCACTCTCAGCACTGTGCAGGTAGGCTACACGAACTTGGATCTCGGTCCGGTTCAAGTTTCCTTTTGCTCCCAGGTAGGGCAGGTTTCTTAAGGTGTATATTAGCATCTGCCTTCCCCGACCTTCGGATTCCCTCACCTTGAAGAGGTCATCGGTGCTAGTCATATTGGGAATAGGTACTCAATAATACTATAACTTAAGCTGTAGTAGAGCTGAGGAGCTGTTAGACTTATTCAGGAAATGAGCAATGGATATGGTGATGTATCACGTGCGAGGTTGATACCGAGACGCGCTTCGCGTTATCTAGAGTAGAGAGTGCTCTCACACGGATGAGCAAAACTCACCAAATGGTTCACCCAAACTACCAAAAATTGACCCCCGAAGCGGCGCAGGATAAAGGCAAAACGTACTACTCTGCGAATGAATATGGCCCAGCTTTGGAAGCATTCTCCGCTGTATGTCACGACCCTGCGTCGTTGTGATAAATCTAACACCTTGTAGGCTTTTGAACTAAGTGGCGGAAAATCGATCAGCATACTAGACAATCGTGCGGCGACGTACGAGAAACTTACGCGCTGGAGAGCTGCTTACCGCGATGCCAGCCTTATGATGTCGCTCAAGCCTGATGATCCAAGGGTATGACTCTGCCTCCAAGCAGCTCCAAACTCCCCACTTATTAGCATAAGGGTTACCTGCGCGCTGGGAAAATACTCTGTCGTACTGGCAAACAGAACTCAGCTGCAAGAATATACAGTTATGGTTTAGATCATGCGAGCCGAAAGGACCCGCGGTATTCTGTGAGACGAGTTCGTGTCTATCATAATTTCAAAACTTCACTAAACTCCTTCATAGGTTCTCAGACTGATGACGAGCAAAGTCCCACGAGCTCCCACAATTCAGAAAGGAAAACTCTTCGACCCATTTCTAGTTCTCCCGGTAGAACTAGGTTCGATGGTTGCTGAGCTTTTGAGCTTTAAGGATTTAGTGTGAGCCGAAGACATACCCTTAGCCTGATGCAGAACTGAAGGCATTCGCAGGTTGTGCTTACGAGTATCCAAACACTGGAATCGCTTCTTATCATCCCTGACACATCTCTGGAGACAACTTGACCTCTCCATTGCGCAGCGTCCTGTTGGCGAGAAATTCATAATATCATGCATCCGACGATCCAAGGGTACCCTAACGAGAGCCTCGCTGCGGTGTCTTAAGAACAATGGTGATAGTCCTAAGTCTATTCTTTCGCATGTCGCCATGAGGTGCAAGAATCTCAAACACCTAGAGATCCTTAACACTGGCCCTATTTTGGGACTTACCAACACCGTCCCAATAGCCCAGAACCTGGACACGCTAATATTGCATTCCATGATAATGTTTGAAGTAGGCGGTATGCTCTTAAGAAACTGCCCAAACCTCGTTCATATTGAGTTTCACCAGCTACAATATTTTTCACGCCATCCGTACCCTTGGCCGAATAACCTGGAGCGAATCAAAAAGCTCTACCTTCGGCATTACTCTAGATATCACGGGCTGACGGCGCGTACCCTAACTCTAGTACGTATTACCTACACTGGCACTTAACTGCTAGGGTGCAACTGCGGGGATTAGCCGTAACTAATATCATAAAGCAACACCTCCTCGACAGAACATCAAACCTTCGAGAGCTCACACTTGTTGACTGGCGAGATGTCCCCGCCATGGTGAACAACGATTTTTCGAAAATGAGTCAACTGAAGTCTCTCTCCATAGCCAATTGTGATCTTGACAGTTTCCCACTGCTCCCCAAAACGATGCGCCACCTGGCGATCTGCGCTGATCCGGGGTTGCGCACAACCAGCCCCACAATCCTTGCGGACATAGTGGCTAACAATATAAGCCAACTTGAAAGTCTTGTTCTCAAGGACATCTTCAATATCAAGCTCGTCGATATACTATCGATGTTGCGTGAAGGCAGCTCACTGAAGCTACTTCACATTAACAGATGCTTGGAGGTTTCAGGCCCTGACCTCTTGCAAATGCTAACGAGTGACACAACCAAACATGTGACTGACCTGGCGTTAATTGACATGCTGGGGATTGATGATGACCTGGTTGGAGCTATATCGGATATGAAACATTTGCAATCTCTCGACCTATCCGGCAACTTGACACTCGATGGGGTTGGAGTGAAGAGACTAATCAGCAAATCCGGTGTGATGCTGAACAAGCTTCGCTTAAGGGGATGCAGAAACGTGGGGCGCGATGCAGTGGATCGGGCTAGACAAATCGGAATTGAGGTTGACTTCGAGGCAGCAGATTGGGATGATAGACGTAAGGACTGGGTCCGACGGTGGTGATTTTGTGTTGATTGCTGTACAAGTACTCGGAACAATGCAACCTAGCAAATGCCGTGTACGGGATTGCATTCTCGATTGCCAAGCCCTGACCTCAGAGTTGGTTTTTTCCACTCACAATTACGATTAGCCAATGATAACTCGTTCGGCATCAGGCTAGATGTGGGGCTAAGGTAACCACGCGGGGACTCTTGCACAGCACCATACTCCCCCAGCAAACTCATCTCACATCGTTCCCAGAGTTCATGTCTGCCATCAATATCACTGGTCATGACACAAACACAGCTTCTATGTGCGATCGCCATGGCGAGCTTCGCATTGTCATCATACGCTCCATTGAGAGTCGCTCCCATAGATGACTTCAACCCACTCTATCCTCGCTCTTTATTTGGAACGCCGGTAGAACGACTGGGGAAGCGGGAGCTAGGATGCTCTCCTGGGTCCCACACATGTATACTACTCCTCTAGTTATTTTTCTCCGCATAGATCTTCTTACCCCTCGTTTCACCTTGTGCCCCCGGCTCGACTGACATGAAGAACCCTGTCAAGGCCGAGATATAAATGTCTCCGGTTGCTGTCCAGATGACAGTTACTGCTACATCAACGCTCAGAATGCTAATAAATGCTGCTCGAGTGGTTTATACTGCGACGATCCCTGCTCAGGCGATGGATATCATTGCACCGTCTCCTCAACCACAACAGTATGTGAATCTGTTCGCCCGTGCTTCTGCTGGGATAGGCAGTCTGAACCTCGGATAGTGTTGCAATCGTCCCTGTTCAGCGAGTGCCTTTCAATGCCCAGAGTCTATAGGCGATGGCTGTTGTCCGGTAGGCTCGACGTGCTACCCCAATAGTATCTGCGCCGCCGGGCCCAGCACAACGACAACTACCAGTACTACCAGTACCTCGAGCACTACCAGTGTGACTCCTATAAGCTGCCCCGGTGGCTCACTTTCCTGTCCATCTGCCACACAAGTGTCCGCATCACCTACTGGGAGCGGCCAATTTTCAACTGGCGCCAAGGCTGGGATAGGCATCGGCGTTGCTTTGGGTGCAATACTCTTGATATCTATCATCATTTTCGTTATAATATACCGCTCCAAAGGCCCCAAAACCGTATCCACCACCTATAGCAGTGCTCCCATGTCACAGCCGTTCTCGGCTGCGGATCAGCCCTACGGCTCCCAGTACGGTAGTTCGCAACAGCCGTCCGTCCCCTACGGTAGTACTCAAGATCCACAGGCAATGCAATATAATCACCCGGAGGAGATTTTGAGGCCAGTAGAGATTTATACAGAGGGCGCGCCACGGCTAGAGGGTGCATTCAACTACCTGCCGGAGAAATCACCGGCAACTAACATTGAAACGGCTGTGTGAAGTATCTACGAAATAGTGACGGAAGCATGGTGAGGTGACCATAACAGATAGGAGTCCCATTGGCTTAGTAACAACAATAAGGTGTCCGCCCACTTGGGGGTGCATACATACGGAGAGGTGTTTTCAGTAACAGATTTACAGGCACAACCGAGCGCTGGTGCTGTGAGCGATATGCTTTGTCTTTTTTTCGGTGTCATTTATTCATTCGATACAACGATGGATTGGTTTCCAGTGATCGGGGGTGGGGGGTTGACACCGTTTTGAGAGTATAAGATATCTACTACGCAGATTCAATGCCATCCGTATTTCTCAAATACACTGCCTGGAAATATGTTTGATGGGCCCACGACCGTTGAGCCTATCTCAGAGACTGTAAAACGGGTTGGCAATCGACGACTAGGTGTCGACGAGCGACCACTATCCGCCTGGGATGAGAATCATTGATCCATAGCAGTTCTCAAGTAGATTAATCTGTCTAAGAGTTCTAGCGTCCGAATGCACCTCGATTTCTGAACGACCAGCATTACGCACCGCCCCGCAGCCAGCACAGAGAATGCATGTGTTCAGCCAAATCGCTAGAGCGAGATCCACACCGGACCGAGTGATGGGATAAATCTGGGACCGGGCTTCATACCTCGGGTCGGCTCTATAGCAGAGAGCCCGAGATTTCGACGAGAAAATTCCCAAGAGCGCCTGAAGAGTTGCGGTGATTCATTAGCGCATTCCATACGGAGCATGTCGGGGAGGTTTGTCTCCTCCCTCGTGGCAACAACTCGACTGCCCAGCCCTTCCTGTTCGCGAGCGCCACCCCAATCAATGTCAGGGACAGGTGTGACAGGAGCGACGAAGTTTGGCGTCTCGACGCGGCACTGTTCTGTCCATCTGCTCCGCTCCGTCGCGAGCGCTAAGACACAGTGCAAGACGGCGGGCCAGATCACAATCTGTACTCCGTACACGGGGCACAATACGTGTTGTGACGGGCATGTCCTGTGGGGATTTGTGCTGCTGCGTGTGGAATGCACGGATAAAGGAGGTGATGAGCGGTCTTGTGTCAAGTTCGTTTGCAGTCAGCCGGCATTGGGTGACGAACAAAGAAGAAGGCGCGCACCGACAAGGTTTGGAGATTGGCAGCCAGCGCGCTGCAAATGCAGAATTGCGGTGAACGGTTCAACCATCGAGACGCGCGCAGCCAGGCTGGAGCAGAGGAGCAGAGCATCAAAGGGAATAATCACGGAGGGTCTGCGGAGGGCGTTGGTGGTGCTGGGAAAGGCCAGAATTGCACCGGCCCAGCGATGCAAGGGCGCCCTAAAGCAGCGCCAGCCTGCGCCCGCTCCGGATCTCCACCAACAACTCTATTCTGGACCGACCACGAAGAGAGACAGCCCCCTTCGCGGAAGAGCCAAAGCGACCCATCCGAGTAATAATAATGAACGAGCCCGCCTCACCACTCTTAACGCCCCTTCCAAGCCCCTTCCTCGCACCTTCACCCTGCGAAATCGCTCCTCATTCACAGCTCCGCCATCGCCCCCGACGCAAAAGACGAAAATAAAATATCGTGATCGTCAGCCCAGGCTGTTCAGGCAACCCTGCTAAAGATCACACAGAATCTCATTAGTCAGGAGATCCGCCCTCACCCCCAGAGTGGTGCGAGAACCAAATCTCCGCACCGCGACCGACAAAGCGATCAGCGCTCCCTCAGCTCTGCCATCGTCACCACCGAAACACCGCGATGTCCGGATCAGGCACGATGACCACGACGCCGGCCACATTGTCCGGCAGCACAAACACGCGAAAAGGAAGCAAGGCGTCGAAGCAGAGCAAGATTGTCGTCCTGAGCCTTTCGCCTGACAAATTGGCCCAGTTTCCACCGTCAAAGCCGCCGTCTCGCAAGGGCACCTCGAAATCAAAGTCGACGCCCTCGTCGGCCTCAACGCCGAAGCCTCCTGTCGCCTCCGCTTCACCAGCTGGCAACGTCTCCGATAGCAACTCCACTCCTGCTCCTGGCGGCACACCCGGGGCAAGCAACCTGCTCCCTCCTATCGAAGGGACCAAGAGAAAGGGGATACCCGGTCCAAAACCTGGAACGAAGAGGGCTGCTCCTCTGGGACCTGATGGACTACCTAAGCCAAGGGGAAAGCCGGGGCCGAAGAAGAAACCCAGATTGTGAGTCCCTGGCCCTACCTCATTTGCATTACTCTCACGACGTACGGCTTTCAAAGCATTTGGGCTACCGCCTCTGGTGCTGGCGTCCAATGCCGCCACTTGGCACTTAATCGCTTTTCATCTCTCATCCGCCCTCTAAGCCCCCTCCCTACAATACAGCTTACAAACCCAAAAAGAAACGCCGCTAACGTATCTACAGAGAGGATGGCGCTGTTGATGGCGCCGACAACGGGTTTATGAACAAGACGGGCCCTAGCCTAATCGCTCCGCTCGTTCCTCATAAACTAGGACCAAAAGCAAATCAAGGTGCTATCAATGCCGGACTAAGAGCCCTTGATCGCACCGGAAAGCCTTGTCGAAAATGGATAAAGAAGGGTCTACAGATAAAGAGCTTCACCGGTGTCACTTGGCAGCTTCCAACATGGCGGGCCCCCAAGTCAATAAAAATTAATGGCGATAGAGGGACCAGTGGAGACTCCAGCCTGAACGTCGACAGTGACGGGAAGGAAAATAAATGTAGTAGTGGAGTGAACAGCGAGGGAAAGAGTAGTAGTACGGGGGATGTCGAGATGGGTGGGGCAGGCAGCATTCAGGGAAGCTCTCCAGCCGCCGTCGTCGCGGCGGAAGCTTAAACAATAGTATTAAAGGTACGGGTTCACTTCCCCCATCACCTGGTTACTATCTCAATAGAATCTAACATCCTCCTTGCTACAGTGACCTAGGCCTTGCAGCTATCACTGCACCGTCATGATAGTTGCCTCGAGAGAACACTCAAATTTTTTTTTTTTATGGGTCTGAAGAACTTGCCGGTCAGCATGTCAAGGCGCACATTGGGAGGCGTTTCTAGTTTCTAGAGCACGTTTCCAATTATGTGTGAATTCGAGATTACAACAGAGAAGCGGATAGGATATGGACGGATAGACTTGAAGCGGCTTTTTCTCTACTTTAAGAAATAAAATAAAAAAGCTGTAAACTGAAACATCCTGTACACTTAGTTGTGACCATGGACGCGTGGCCACCCTAACACTACTTCTGCCTAAAAACAAATTCAGCAAGACTGAGCTTGTGATCTACGAGGCTTATTTGGGCCAAAAGACAATTCTAGGGTTCAAGTGAATGAGTCAAGATATTCTCCATGAGATAGAAAAGGTTGAAACAAAGCACGGGTGAGGGATACAAAAGTGGAGTCACGGGTTGCAGGTATCTCACCGCCACATATGTGGCTGGTGAAGAGTGACCTCGAGCAAGAGCCCCTCAACTTGTCGCCATACAAGATGATTCGACAGCATTTACTACGAACGTAACAACGCACGAATTCCAACCCTATCAGGGTAATCAAGAGGCTTCAGGAACTTGGCTTCCTGAAGGCGCCGATATCAGTTTCACGTTAACGAATCAGTATCGGCTCCTAAGACAGCCGCTGCTTCCTCATAGATACTCTCTGACAGCTGTTCAAGACGCCGGAACCACAGTATTGAACACTTAGCAGGTCGGGCCACCTGGGTTGTATCAGCAGCGTCAAGGCTTGTTACCGCAGGCTCTTCCTTACAACAAAGTTCACACTGCCGTCGCTAGTTGTTCATCAGCCGCTTCCTGCGGCATATCTATCATGGCAAACGCCCTACCACAGGGCTCCTCCGGAGCCTCTTACTCTTCAGTCGCGACTACCGGTCCAAGCTTGATGCCACGTCGGTCGTCATATGCTTCGGTAGTTTCGGGTGCTCCCATGTACCAGCAACCATCAAGAGCAGGCGGATTCCCCTACATACTACAGCAAGGACCGTCAGCTTACTTCCAACAACACCAGTCCGGGTTCCATTCTAGAAATGGGCCACGGGCACTAGATACCGACGTGTATGCTGGCGCTGGGAGTATTAGTGTACCGGGTTCGTTAGGGACAGGAACAAGCCATCTAGGCCAAGTCAGCAATAGCTCTAGCGCCCTTAGGATGGTTCACAGCCAGTTTATCACACCTTCGTACCTTCGCGGTTCCAGTTATGTTCAGAGGCTTGCAGAAGCGCACCGAGCACGACTTCACAACCAGATTCATGGTCTTTCTACACACTCGTCCAATGCGGGATCGCTCTCAACCAGCTCAAGCAGTGCAAACCTACATAAGATGGCACCATCACATCGGGGAATGACATATGACATTATTGAAAAAGAACCCTCAACAAGCGGAGAGGGACTTATGCAGCTGCCGTCAAGATGGAGTGACAGCGACAAGCTTTCCGGTCTTGAGGTCCTGGCGGACGGATTGGAAGTTCGGTACGTTGGCCCAGGGAAGAGCAACCAAGACCATGATGCCGCGGCCGTAAGAGCAGACCATGCTATGCCGCCACAATGTGGGATATTCTACTACGAGGTTACTATCATCTGCAGAGGCAAAGAAGGGCATGTATCACCCACTATTGCCCGGTTTTATGCGCCACTAACTCGTTAACATAGTTTAATTGGCATTGGGTTCTGTGGGCCAAACGTATCTCTTAACCGATTACCAGGTTGGGAGCCAGAATCATGGGGTTATCATGGCGATGACGGGCGGTTATTCTGCTGTCAGGGCTCTGGGAAGGATTATGGACCCCAGTTCTCCTCGGGTGATGTTGTCGGTTGTGGGGTAAACTTCCGAACGGGTTGTGGGTTCTTCACAAAGAATGGAACGATGTTGGGTAAACAATCCCCATCACAACAAAAAAAAAATTGCTACCATCTACTAATTATGCTCCTAGGAACTGCGTTTCGAGACATTAAAAGCAAGATCTATCCAGCAATTGGGATGAAGAAGCTAGGAGAGCACATTAGGGTGAACTTTGGTCAAAGCCCCTTCGTTTTTGATATTGATAATCTAATGGCGGTAAGTCCCTCTGTATCCTCCGGTAGTAATCTACTCGCCATGCCTCTTATGTCAGTACAGAAAACTAATCGATACCCCAAAGACCGAAAAGGAACTTATTGACGCCGAGATCGCCAATACGAGCGTCGCATCCTTACATCCTCCACTGAACGAAACGTCTCTTATACAAGCACTCGTCGCCCAATACCTAGCCCACGATGGCTACATAGAGACAGCTCGTGCATTCAGAGAGGAAGTACGAGCAGAATCAGTAGCATTACAGAGTGGAAGTCGGTCACCTCCAAAGGCATTAGAAGTCAAGGAAGATTTTGAGGCAGTTCATCGGCAACGTATGTTATCTATAGTGGTTTAGTATCGTTTCTCCAATGCTAACCCAGCTAAACAGGGATACGGACGGCGATCCTCGAAGGGGATATAGACAAGGCCTTGAAATACACGCATGCTCACTACCCAACCGTTCTAAGGGACAACGAACAGATATACTTCAAGCTAAGATGCAGGAAATTCATCGAAATGAGTAGACAATGTTCGGAACTCCTCACACTCGCACGATCTTCACCGAAGAATTCTGGCTCGCTGGATGGTCTCCACAATGACCTTTACGATGACGAAGTCTTTGAGCAAGATATGGAACTAGACGATCAAGTCCAAAATGGAAGTGATTGGGATAGAATGGAAACTGAGGAAGGTGATGCCCACATGAGGTATAAAATCCTCACGGAAGAAACTATCCACTGTGGGCAATTGCTTCAGTCTGAGTTCAGAGGTGATGGCAGAAGAGAGGTGAAGAAAGCACTGGAGGAAACGTTCTCGTTGTTAGCATATGAAGACCCCAAGAATTCGGTAGTGGCACACCTGCTAGAACCGAGTGGAAGAGTACCTGTGGCGGAAGAGCTCAATTCTGCCATACTAGGTGAGCATTCCCATCTATTTGCGTCATCCCAAATTCCTTTGCCCCCATGCAGGTTCAACAACCACAATTACAGAACTAACTCTCTTTCAGTTTCCCTGGGGAAATCGTCCTCTGCTGCACTTGAGCGTCTGTGTCAGCAGACGGAGGTTCTTGTCAATGAGATTGGTGAAGACGGTGGCTATGGAGCGTTTATCAATCTTCACGATGAATTTCTGTCCTGCTAGGAGCAAGATTAACGATTCCCTTGTCGTTTCAAAACAATGTCGAGGATGGACTTTCATTTGACGAGGGAGGGGAAGCCCCGTAGGCGTTTCCCCCCGGGTTCCTCGTCGCCGGACGTCGACAAATTCTTCCCCTTAGTCCTCAGCATGCATTATGGATTGGTGTTGGCTTCCCGGTTGTTTTCTTATTCTTCCCCGTCTCACCTCTTTCCAACATGGAGCTCTCCTCTTTCCTATCTTCCCCGCTCCCTCCCCCCGCCCCCTTCATCGTTTTAGCCTGCCACACGACGATACACTATTCTACACAATCACGTATTGCCCAGGTGACTACCTTCTCACAAAGTGATACTCTGAGAATAATGGGAATTTAAACTATGACGCCAAATAATTTATCCTGTCTTACGTTTTCCTTTTGGAGTTAAGTGGCGATGATGGAAGGTATTCGCCGGTCGGCTATCTTTTCTCCAATCCCATCCTCCTCCTCCTCCTCCTCCTCCTCCCCTTCCTCCTCCTCCTCCTCCTCCTCCTCCTCCTCCCCCTCCCCTCAAATTCGTGATATGATTTTGAAAAAAAAAAAAAAAAGTTTCCGACTATATATATATATATATACATTTTTGTGTTTTTTTTTTTTATTTTTTTTATTTTTTTTTTTTGTCCCCAATCAATCAATCAATCAATCAATCAATCGTCAGCTGAGCGAAGAAAATTATTTATTATTATTAGTATTATTAAACAAACCCCCCCTCCAAAAAAAAAAAAAAAAAAAAAAGAGGGCCTCTAAATAAAACAACCGCGCTCCAAGATTTCGGTCATGCAAGTGTTTTTTTACTATGAGGTTTTTTTACCCCCCCCCCCCCCCACGTGAAACAAAATAACAAACTCTCTCTCTTCCTTCTTCTTCTTCCTCCATAACGGCTCAGAACGACGACGACAGCTAGCCTCAGCCATGAGTTACATGACCCTCCCCCCCCACCCACCTTTCCTTTCTTTCTTTCCCTCTTCCCTCTTCCTAGATTCCAACACTGTGTGTGTGTGCGGTTGCGTTGGTTTTTTTTTTTTTTTTTTTTTTCCTTCCGTCGACGTCGGTCGGTTGTTGTTGTTGGGATGGATGATGGATGATGGATGATGGATGGAGCGGGAGGAGGAGAGGGGGGAGTGGGTGGGGTTTTTGGGAAATCGGCACTGGCGGGCGCTTAGTACGGTATGATATATATGTATATTTTTTTGGGTTTTATTTAAAAAAAAAAATCTTTTTTTTTTTTTTTTTTGGCGGAAGTGGTGGTGGGTGTGTGTGGTGCGGATGGGATGTGTGGTGGTGCGCACACACACGCGGATTGGGGTGGGGGTTAGGAGTTATTGCTAATTGTTGGTTTGCTTCTCGCAAGCCTCTTTGTTTTCCGGCTCTTTCGCAGGGCCTCCCCGCCTTCTAGTTGAGGAGGAAGCGGGAGGGGGGGGTTGGGTTTGTGTTTGTGTTTGTGTTGGTGTTGGCGTTGGTGTTGGGTTGGTTTTTTTTCTTGGTTTTTTTTTTTTTTGCGGCTGTGATGATGATGGTGATGGTGATGGATGATCGTGTAGATATTTCTTTTTTTATTTTTATTTAACAGAGTACAGAGTACCCTAAAATCAGAAGGGAATGGGTTTTTTTTCTTTCTTTTTTTTTTTTTCTCCATATGGGGAGAGATATTAAATTCATGGCGGTTCAGGATGATTGCAAAATTGCTTACTCTGCAGACGTGGTCATCGTGACTGAGGACGTACACTTGCAGAAGACCGTCCGAAGCACGGCGTGTATTTACTTCCAATCATATCGGCATATCGGCTTTCCCGGAACCCAACGTAATCCCCCCCCTAATATCTAGATATGAGCGGGCAGAACCCTTTCTTGCTCAGTTCGAAATATTCCCCCCAATGTGATATCCGCCGGGCGCCTACATATCGACCGCCTCGCTATCCGCAGATCTCCCGGGAGAGATCTCTCCTATATTGAGATACCTTAGCTGATTCGTCCCCGGTTGGGGAGGCCCGTGTCCGTGGCCGTAGTTTATTGCAATCTACGGAAACACGAGGCGGGTAGGCGGCGTTGTTTTTGGTTCTGGGAAGCGGGAAAAAGAGGGCTAGCTGGGCCGCTGTTGTACGTAGAGGGGGTCGCGTGGTCTGTGTATGGGCAGATGGTAAGGCCCTCTTTGGATATTGGGGCGGTGATGGTGGTTAGAGTGGAGGGGAGGGGAGTGCTGAACCGGGGGGGGGGGATATTGGCTTCTGGCTGGATGCGGGGAAGGAGAGGGAGTGAGGCGTCATGTTCCATTCGATGGCGATGTTGACGAACCCGTCAGAAGCGGGATCCAGAACACAGAATCTTCCACCAGGCGCGTAAATAGCAGTTCTTTCCAGTCAGCCCGCATATTCTGCAGAGTTGCCTTTGCTTTCTGTGAGGCCGCGTTTCCCCCCCACCAAAGCCACTAAACAAAATTCTGCCAGTTGTGGGAAGACGAAGGTGTGGAGAGAACTCCGCACATGGTCGTTGCTGCAAGACAGCCATATTGTGACCGCCTGCAGACCCAGCAGGGAAGGAAGCTGCTGGGCTGGGGCGCAAATGCAATTAATTAAGCCTCGTATCGCCAGCCCGCCGGCCTTCTCACCCTCTTTAGCTGCTATTTGCAGGAGCAGGCCCAGCCATTGGCAGCGCTGGCAGCGTCGGCAGCAGTTGCGCGACCAGCTGCACCCCCCGCCCGAGCGTGTGATTGGCGAGACTACGGCGACTAAAATGGCTCTTCCAATCGCGCACTGTCCGGCCCATCACATCACATCGCTCGCAGCTGCAGAGCCATGCGGGAGAAACTTCCGTCGTGCATCGCCAGCCTGCACCTGCCTGTCCGCCCGCGGCCAGCCAACAGCGCAATCTCCTCTAGCGTGCGCGCCTAGCACGGGCATCGTCGTCGAGGTGCTGGGAGTTGCGAGGGTGGAGGGCGTGGAAAGAGTGGCACGCACGCACTGGCTGGGGAGGCGGCCCAACTCGTCGGTTCGGCGGGGATCTGCTAGACCCCTCCGTTCTGCTGCTGCTGTGCTCCGGCGCGTAAGTACGTGAAGAGAAGGGCCTGGCTTGCATGGCCCACGGGGCCTGGTCAACGCCCTCCCCGCCCGCGCTGGCTGGTTGGACGACCCATCGCGAACTGTGTTTCCTTCTGTTGGCTGTTTCCCCGGCGATCGCATGGCTGGGGCTGGGGGAGATAGACGGTGCTTGCACTGCTGCTGTGGAGAGGATAAAAAGGTCCTGCCCCCACTGCTACTGCTTCTTTTTCTCGTTTCTCTCTCCAGCAAGCAGTTTTATCCTCCTCTTAATTACCTCTTCTTTTTTTTTGCTTCCTCTTTCCTCTCACCAAGAGCTAGTCTCTGGTTTGTCTACTTGTTTTTCACCCTTTTTATTAATCAGATATACACTTGTTCGTTGCAGAGCTGTGCTCTCCAAACCGCATCTTCCCACCAATTTACCAACGAACAACGCCTATATCGCCATAATTGCCTTTGTTCTAGAAGCCGGTCTTCATATAATCAATTCTGTTTTTTATCTTTACCGCACCTCCTCGACGCTCCGAAATACCATAATTGCTTTGCTCGAAAAACCGAAAAACCACCGAAAAAACCTCTTTAACGCTAGCACCAAGTAAATTATCTGCAATGGCTGCTCTTCAACTCCAATTCACTCTCCGCACTTCCTCAAACGTCAAGACCGTCCATCTTCTCGGTTCATGGGACAACTACAATGGACAACTCCCGCTTTCTTCTGACAACTCTGTTTCTGGTGGCTGGAAAGGCACCTTCAGATTCCAGGGCACCACACTCCAGCAGGGCCAGCGTTACTGGTACTACGTACGCTCACCACCTTCCCCCCCCCTTCCCCCAAAAAAAATGCTCCGCTCAAAGGCTTGGCTAACATGAAACGTGCATACAGTACATCATTGATGGGTACCACGTCTCGCACGACCCCGCCCAGAGCTCGACAAGAGAGCCCACTACTGGCCGAACCCTCAACATCCTTGATGTTCCAGTAGTCGGCGCCGCTGGTGGCACTGTTTCCCTACCAAAGCCTTCCCGCGAAGCTCAGCGCCTGTCGGTCAACATCCCCAAGGGTCGTCCCGTCTCCATCTCAGACATCAAGCACCCAAAGCCTGTGAAGCCCAACCAGACAAAGCACATCACAGAAGCCCGCTACAGCTACAACCCACAGACGGTAGAGGCGCTGACAAGCCGCTTCTCAACCACCACAATTGGCTCTGATGACGACTACCTCTCATCCTCGCCTCCCTCCTCTGTGGGATCGAGCCTCAGCTCCCGATCTGGCTCGAGCTCTCCAAGTTCGGCTTCCAGCTTAAGTGACTACAGCAGCACCTCCAGCCAATGCTCTTGTGAGCGCTACGGCATCACCCGATCGGGTGAGCGTGTCAAGATTGACTGTGGTGGCGCCCGCTGCGCTTATTCCTCTGACGACGAAAGCTCCTGCTGTTCTGACGACGAGCCATCGTACGGCCGTTATAGCGCCAGGCGACAAGGCCTTGTCATCCGAAGATGATTCAAGTTAAAAACCCTTTTGGGAGATAATCCGCGGAGTGTCAAATATTCCTGTCAATCCCGTGAATTGAAAGGAAGCAAAGTGAGACATTCATCATGTCAGCCATTCCTTGCGAGCTAGTCGCTTCGCCTCCTACAAATCCCGTCCGTGTCCGCTGGTTCGGATACGAGACCCACAGGATGCCGGAACCGCGGCAAAACCCAGACGCCCTCGTCGAAATCGAATATTTCCTTATTTATCACTTGAATATCTCTATTTCGAGTGTTTCCTAGCGGGGCAAGCCTTGCATTACTCGACTCTGGCCACCACACTCGTTTCATCTTTGATATGTCCCTCCCCTGAACAATGGGAGAGGTCGAGCGAGTCTTGCCTTGGCTTTTTTTTCTTTACACAAGGGGGGGAAGGGGGTTGGGCGCTTTTGGGGTGAATGGACGGGGCCGGGGTGGGGTGAGGTGAGGTGAGGGGATGATGGGGAACTACTCGAGAAGGGTGGGGAGAGAGAGAGAGATGAGAAGCCGAGAAGAGATTGGAGATATTAGTGGAGGAGAACAGGGTGAAGACTGGGGATGATGTATGACGAGAAGAGAGTCAATGACAAGATATAGGACACCGCTGCCTCGCGCTCCACGACAAGAAATAAGAAGGTGCGAGGCAGCGACCAAAAGTCCTATGACCATAAAACAACAAAAACCCCGCCTGCAGACCGTTGAATTTCCTGTCGCTGCCACTCAGTTTCAAATATTTCCTCTGCTAAATGCGACAATGAGAAGAAGAAGCAAGGGGGAAACAGGAAGTCAGCGTGACATTTTTATCCAAACAGGCGGGGTTTTTCTAAAGGGGTTATTGATCCATGTATTATTACTATTGTTTTTTTCCCCTCTTTCTCTCTCTCTCTCTCTCTCTCTCTCTCGCTCCTCTCTCATAGCCAAAGAAAAAGATGATACAGAGAGGAGAGGAGGGGGTTGGGGGGGGGGGGTTTGTGTAGAGAGAGGGGGAAAGGAGAGACAAAATATATCATCATCATCAACCCAGACAAAAACAAGACCAGACCAGACCAGGTGAGACCGGAACTTGTCTCTGCTCCTCCTGCTCCTCCTGCTATTCTTCCTTTTTACTCTTCCTCCTGCTCTTCCTCCTCTTCTCACATGTCACACGCACCAAAAAAAAAAAACCAAACCCGCATCATCCGTCATCCATCATCCCATACATACATAATACATGATCTATCATCCGCCACCCCCAAAATCGCAATCCCAATCCCAACCCCAAAATCTCACTCCCAATCGCAATCCCAGCCCCAACTCCCAATCGCAATCGCAACCGCAACCGCAATCGCAACCCCACTCCCAATCGCAATCCCAACCGCAATCGTAATCCCAATCCCACTCAACCCCAACGTCCAATCCCCAACCCCCAACCCCAATTCCAAAACACAAGCAAGCAAGCGCAATCCGGCGGATTGGAAAAATAGGGATTAAGATATAAGAATATAAAACAAAAAAACATAAAAAAATAAAATAAAATAAGATACGCAGTCAAGTTTGCAAGAATCTCGGCGTTATAAGAAATATATATATCAATGAAAAAAATACCCCCCCGCCCCCCCCCCCCCAAGCCTCCACCCTAATCTTGGGTTGGGCTCTTACCATACAAGAATGAATATACACAGACAAAGAATAACCGCGCTATTAAGAACACAAGCCCACTGCCCCCCCTCCCCAAGGCCATTTCTTGTTCTTGCAGCGCGCGCGACTCGACTCGACTCGGCTATACTATAAAAAAAATGAACAAACAAACATATAAAAAAAAAAAAAAAAACTCCCGTCGCTCAATCTAATCTAATCCAATCTCTAATCCAATCTCTAATCCAGCCTCTCTCTCTCTCTCCCCTCCCCTCCCCCGTCCCCGCAGTTTGTGATTTCTCTCTATTTTTAATTTTTAATTTTTTTAATTTTTTTTTTTTTAATAATTTTTAAATCCTTAATTTTTAAAATTCAATTTCAATTTGATTTTTGAATTTTTAAAAAATTTTAACCTTTTTTTAATCTATTTTTCTATTTTTTTTTTCCCGAAAGGAAGAAGAGGAAGAAGTGAAGGTTTTTTTTTTTTTTTTTTTTTTTTTTTTTTTTTTCTCTCTTTTTTTTTTTGGTAAAAAATAAATTAATATAAATTAAAAAAAAAAAATATAAATAAATTTAAAAAA